>JALPQI010015408.1:0-24143 GCA_025490895.1 Thaumatotibia leucotreta
GAATTAACGGGTTTTAATAGCCAAACAAGAAAATATGTGTGGTTAAATACTTAAAAAGCTTATGCTAGAAAGTACTACATCGTGCACAAGCAGAATTAGCAGTAATCTCGCACCTAGCTTTAGTGATGATGTGAAGCTTCCGAAGATAGACATAGCAAAGTTTACCGGAAACTATAAAGATTGGACGTCCTTCTACAATGTGTTTTCTTCATTCATCCACAAATAAGCAAAACTTAAGAAGAGTTCAAAAGAGCAACATTCATAATAGCAAGGCCAAAGCAATTTGAGAGATATTAGGTATGGACACCTATGGAGTGCCTAACAAAGATGAAAATACAAAATATTATTAACCCAGTTCCTTGGATACGCTAATTAAAATACGATGAAATATATACCTAACGAATTAGACGAAATATGTAACCAATTCTTCAAAACATATGACTATCTTTCTTAGTTTCATTTTATGCGCAAAGACCGATTATGCATATCCGTGCAAATATTTATGACGAGCTCCGTCCGAACCTACAATTTTGTGCACTTATTATTTAGGGGCATATTGTTTATACAAAATCACTTAATTTTATTCTAATTTGTGCTAAATAAAAACGTTTAACTCTTTAAGAGTAAGTATCACTCAATAAATAGAATGTTTGTTACCGCAAATATACGAAATTACGAACTTACATGTGCACCTACTCCCACCAAAATACATCGCCATCTTCAACGCTGTCTTGCGACTGACTGATGCGGCCGCCCTAAGGTATTTGCTAATTTTACGTGCCGGCTAGTGTCTGCAGATTCGATCGGTATAGGTTTGAGCTCGAAAATACAATTTACTTGGTGACAGGATTTTTGCAAAGTAATTTGCAGGATTATATCAAACCGGTCGGAAAGGGATAATAAAAAAAACTGTTAAGTAGGGTTAAATAGATAAATTCCGCGTAATCTTCTGAATTTCAAAATTAATTTGCTCCAGTTATTATCAAGATATTCGCTATCTAAAACCAAAATTATAATAAAACTTGCAATCAATTTGTTAATGTCAAAATCAAAATGAACCAAATTTTGCTAGTAATTCTAGACATTTCCAGGTCTCCTATTTCGAGCCAAATCTTTACAAATTATCTGAATAGTGCCTCCTTATCAGTGTAAGATAAGGGGATTTTAATTCTTCCGCATCTAAGCCGAATGTTACGTAAGTGACTGTTTGTGGAAAGTGATAAGAGATAACTGATTTGGGTAATACGTTACAGGTACTTTTAGTACTTTCTTAGCATATAATTATTTTAATATATTTCTTTACAAATCTGTGCAATTTATATACCTACATAAATGAAATCGAACTGTCCTAACCTATCGTCGCGTGCTTCCTATACAGCCACATTTCAAAATCAAATTTGTACGGAAGATGTGGCCGTATTGCAGGACAAAATGGTCACTTTTACCACCACATAATTTTATTTTGAGATGTGGCTGTATAGCAGACACACGATGCTATATTTTAAGATTGGCCTTTGTGGCATTGTACCGCGGATCCCAATGCTGATTACGTTGTGCGAGGAAGTCGCCAGCTCTTCGATATTTAGTTACATCAACCAGACGTTTCGCGATTTCAGCAAACAATTTGCGTGCGCTTGGGCCCCATGAACTTAGAAAAGTTCAAACGGAGTGTTCACTGAGTGTTCCTACGGACCCCTTGTTCCCTACGGAACCCTTCGGAACACACGAAGGTAATAATGCTGTCCTGCTTTATCGTGTGTCGCCGTTGTAGCCCAAGCCTTCCATCTCTTTCTTGGATCCGAAGGGTTTTCTAACTTCGAACAGAGTGTACAAAATCATACTCTGCCTTATTTAATTGTGGAATGTCATTCACGTAGGTACATAACGAACTCAATCTATTCTTATCAGTCAACTTTTATCTACGTAACAAGCACTCGAGATAAAGGAATCTTGAATCTGAGTTGGAGTGAAAAGTAAGTAGTTACAGCCACCTGATATAATTACCGATTTCTAAGAATGAACATTTGACAGTGTAGAAATGAGCCTTATGTATATGATGTTAAGACTATTGGAAAAATTGTGAGTCTTACCCTCACATTAACCTATAATTGTCAAAAGTTCATTCTTAGAAATCGGCAACTATACGTCACAGCGCGTAAGGTGCTCAAAATATTTAAAGAAATATACTCTGGCCAAACAGCCTGTCAGCAGAAAAACCGAAAAATAAAAAAAAAAACCGCTAAAAGTTGCCTGCCCATAGAACATTTGAATGGTAATTAGTAGGGTGGGTACTTTATAATGAGAAGGCTACAGGATATCATCAAGGATGGATTCTCGAACTGTATTAGATATAAGCCAACTGTGTCCCTTATATCGAAACAATGGAAATAATCATTCATTCATTCACTGAACGACTCATACTGTTCACGGTCTGTAAGGCGATCAAGGCCGATTATGTAATTTATTATAATTCTTGCAAATTCTAGAATGTTTGTTTATATTGGACTGAAGCCACAATACTTTTTTACGAGCATAAAAAGTAAACAATCTTGTGACGATTACACAAAAAAATACTAATGTAATCGTTTGTATACAGGGTGGAAAGGGACGACGTTCCATCCCGCTACCGACCGAGTCTACCAACCATTACGATGAACTTTCAGTATGGGACCAACATCGAAATATAAAAAAAAAAAATTAACCCCTCATATAAAGTGAGTGATTAGTTAGAGTTCAATAGTATGGGAAAGTCAATTTTCCATGTACGCTTTCGATGTTGGTCCCATACTGAAAGTTCATCGTAATGGTTGGTAGACTCGGTCGGTAGCGGGAAGGAACGTCGTCCCTTTCCATCCTGTATATGCGACTATCTACGAACAAATAAAACATGGAAGCAGCACACCATACTAAATTGCCTTTATAAAACGGTCCTGTAGTGACAAATGTCACCCCCTCTTCAATGCGTCACGGTAATGATTAATGAATTTCAGTATCAACCTATAAAAAATTAGACCGCCATTTAATAGTTATTTGTTATACAAGGGTGCAAAGTTGTATTTTACCCGCGAGTATGAAATTGAAACACGAGCAAGCGAAAGGATTCTATAGTTGAACCACGAGCGAAGCGAGTGGTTCTAAAATAGAATCCTGAGCGCAGCGAGTGTTGTAACATACGAGAAGAAAAATACATTTGCACCCGTGTGTAACACAAAACTTTTCCCCTCACTATAGCAAGGAAACTCAAAAAAGGTAATTATTTGTTTACATTACAATCATCATCGGGTTAGTGATAATAATTTTCCAAATGCATCATGTATTTAAAGCAAGATTTTGTCGCAGTAAACTTAGCACGAAAAAGTAAACGCAGCACGATTTTAACACATTCCTGTAGTTGCACACCAACGCCAATGCATTATTAAATCATTCTCATTCATTATTTTTACAAAATTATAACAGAACACCCTGAAAGTTGTTTAGTTTACTATTTTTATGCGTGTTCGAGTCGGTAAATAAAGATTATAACCTATAATATTCTTTGACAATGTTGACGTTGACATTTTCTGCGTTTTGTGATTGCATCTAGTCATCTTATCATCATTCACTAAAACAATTGTTACTTATGGAATTTTAGGATTTATATGTTAAAATCATCATATTATATAAAGGTTTGTATTTTACACTAAATTCTCAAACAAATTATTTAATTATCATTAATATGGAACAATTTCCATGAGCATTTTACGTTCTGTTATTCCAAAACCAAGGTCATTACTTTGCCACACAAGTGAATAATATGCGTTTTTACACGTTCGTATTAAAGGATAAACGAGCACTTTACGAGCTAGTGAGGGGAAAAAATAGTTGTGATTGGTCCGTCAAAGTTTTGATTGGCTATATTGTACAAACATTTGTCAAAGATGTTGCGCCGAAATATGCGCGGTATAATATAAAGGAAAGCGCTGTGTCCTGCCCATCTTGGCACAATTGAACAATTGTGTTTGGGGGCATTTTTGAGCTGGCGTTAGACGTTCATGTCATATGTATATGGTCGCAGGCGACTTTGTGTTTGCGACTGACGTGTATCGAGCAACCATTTGCATTGCCCACTCGTTCACGCCGCGTTGTCCATTAGTGAACATTGGGTGGATCAACCAGTTGACTACTCATCGAAAGTGTGAGTAGAGTTGCTGCCGCGTTAGCGTAGAGTTGTTATAATGTGCGAAGACCTTAAGGTAGGGAGCAAGAAGTGAACAATGAGGTCAACTAAGCATACGGTAGGCTTATAATGGATTTTGTCGTAAGTCGTTGGTCACGGTCACGTTTTAGCAAGTCCAAGTAAATGTGAAACTGCGAAAGTAGTTCATAGAACCTACAGGCTTACAATAAACGGTAAAAGGGAGGCAATCACATTCCTTCGATTAACATTTTAACTTGTTTGTATACAGGCTGTTTTTTTTTATATTTCCGTCAACTTGGACTAGGTTACTTGGGACATTAATAGAAGTTGCCTAGTATATCGGTTTTTGTAAATTTCGTAATTTTTTTTTTCTTTTTCTTACATAATAATTGAAATGGCAAGTGTGAGAGAGATCTCTGACTGACGGGTGACTGACGGCACACGTCAAAATAAGTAACTTTAGGATGTAATAAAGGTGCAATAGACTTGTTCAGTCATTAAACTTATTTTTTTAATAACTCAATAACAGTTAGTTAAGACACGAGTTTCTTAGAGAAAATGATTATTTCTGACCTAAATAAGCTTCCCTTTAATTTAACGCAGATTAATAAAAACACCGTACCTATAGATATTATACGTATTTAATTTACTCAATAAAATTAGGTCTAGGTATATAGTCAGTTTGACAACATGATTGTGTTTTAGTAGGAAATTCGATTAATGCTAAACAAACAACCATATTTATATTAATTCCCAAATTTATTGATAATATAAATACTATTTACAGCAGAAATTCTCACCAAGCGACATTTTTTAAACCAGTTCTTATTTTGTAACGGAATATAATTCGATTCGATTCGTGGATTGGAATATTTAAATTAACAAAATTGTTTTTGCCCTCAATAAACGAATGTAACTGACAACTCTTCATATAAATTACTACGACAGCGACATATCTGACGTTTGTCAACTGCATTGATAAACTTGCGGCCGGCGACTGAATGGATTGAGTGAATGATTGATGTTCGTAATCAATTGAAATGATGCATTGTTTTCAAATGTATTGATTACGATGTAATGTCGTTACGCCATTTTTATTTACGTTTTATTTGTAGCTCAGTAGAGGTGAAGGATCTTTATAATTTTTGAAACTATTTGTATGCGATGAATTCCATACGACAGCGGTTTTGGATTCTATGCCGCTGGGATAAAAAATATATAATGACGACTTGTTGCTAAATTTTAGATTATTTTTTACTAGGTACTAGTTTGGAAAATAAGATTATTCATAGCACAGACATGAAATTTGCTTACATGAAAAAGTAGATCTATCTAATTAATTTAATTTTATATGTAATACGTTTTGATATAAAATATGTTGTTGTACATGTACAGTCTACATCTCTTAAATCATTACGGTTTAGGTGCCAAAAACCTCACTATAGCGAGGAAACTCAAAAAAAAGTAATTATTTGTTCACATTAGTAATTATCATCAGGTTAGTGATACTAATTATCAAAATGCATCATGTATTTAATGCATTTCTGTAGTTGCACACCAATGCCAATGCATTAAATCATTCTCATTCATTATTATAACAAAACACTCTTATGCTTAGTTGTTAATATAATATTACTATTTTTATGCGTGTCCGAGTCGGTGAATAAAGATAAACCAATAATATTCATTGACAATGTTGACATTTTCTGCGTTTTGTGATTGCGTCAAGTCATCTTATCATCATTCACTAAAACAGAGATTACTTGTGGAATTTTAGGATTTATGTGTTAAAATCATCATATTAAATTAAGTTTTGTATTTTCACTAAATTCTCAAACAAATTATTTAATTTTATTTCATGTGGAACGACTCATTCATGAGCATTTTACGTTTTGTTGTCTGTTAAACGAATGCTACTTTGCACTAAGCTCCAAGGTCATTACTTTGCCACACATGTGAATAAGATGCGTTTTTACTCGCTCGTGTTAAACGATAAACGAACGCTTTACGAGCTAGTGAGGGGAAAATATATTTACACGACTTTGTCTAAAAAATGTTCGAATACTTTTACCTAATCTGGAAAAAACAATAATAGTCTAAAAGTGATTAGAGACTTATTTGGCTAACTTACCTCTATAATAATAAAATGAAATTGTGTGTAGGTATAGTAAACTTCAAGTTTTAAACACCACAAAATGCAAACAAGGTAGCGCATCAAAATAATAAAATTAATAGCATGTATAACGACTTAATTTAAAAATACAAGCTGAATAATATTCAAATTTAATAGAAAATATTAATCAAACCGAGTTATTATATCGAAATCGCGTGTGTACAGACAATTCCCCTCCTGTTTGCCCCTCTGCCTTAGAGAGGTAAAATGGATGTGGCATGTTGTACGGTAGAAAATAAACAGTACCGTAGAAATCATTCCGGTACCAATGTACCGAAACGTTATATTTCTGATTATTCATTGACTTATTCTAGTAATCTAGACAGCTGGCTACATATGGGTTGTCTGGTGACAGCATTAAGAGTACATTTGTCACCACCCCAACTCTTCCCGCGGGTGTCGTAAGAGCCGACTAAGGGATTGAAGCGTCGCTGACCATTCTTTGATTGACGATTGATAATGGGCAGCAGCGTCATCATATTGGACACATTGCTGCGATCGCCACTCCGCTTGCCAGCCGGGCGATTATAGGCATTTACCTCCTAATGCGTCTATACGCATAGCTAATAGGAAAGGCCTACGTCCAGGGCCCGTTTCTCGAAAGCTTGTAACTTGTAATACGAGTGGAAGTCTCTTTTTGACACTATTAATTAGATAAGGACTTCCGCTTGTATTACAAGTTACAAGCTTTCGAGAAATAGACCCCAGCAGTGGGCCAAGATAGGCTGATGATGTGATGCGATGTGTGCTCGTTCAAATCATGTGATCATATTTTGGTGATTTTTGACCCCAATTGACTCCCCAAAGTCAAAGACCTTCGGTTACTATGCTCACTTTCAAGACAAACCCTGTTACGGCATTATACTGTGGGGTAAATGGTAATGGAAGCTCCACAGGTCGCCACCCTACCCTCATCCCCTGTGGTGTCTTAAGTAATATAGTTTATGATCGTTTATGTCGGTCATACGGTTTTTAGTATAGTTTTTGCTCATGCAATGGATAGCACGCGAGTTTAAATTAATTATGTGTTATTGTATGTGTCCTCTCTTCTTTTACTTTTAAAATACGTTACTATTAGATAGATAGATAGATAATTCTTTATCCATTCCCACGACATACATGGCTTAGATAAAAACAAACAAAATCAATTCAAACAAAAAGCAAAATGAAGCCGCATCGCTGGTATTACGAAAATATTATGATAGTAATTTCGCTGAGTTTCTTACGAGATATATTTAAAGTTATTTGTTAAAAAATATATTTTTTCGTGATTTGTAACTGGATAGTACCTACGATTAAATGAAATCTTTATAATTTATTAATCAAATAAATATCTTCAAAACAACACCAGACAAAACACGAAATGATAATTTTATTATTATCTACAGACATCTAGCCACTTAAAAACTAATATATTTGGGTATTAGCATACCTAATCCTCCGTTCTGATTTATCTATGTTTATGATTCTTATTACTATCAAAAATGTTTTCGTTCTATTTTTTGGCAGACATCCATTAAAAACATCGTCAAATATATGCCTATTCGTCATCAGAATAAAAGTATCTTTATATGATGCTTAGCCAAGTTGCCATCCTCGCCAACGTCTCCATCCTTCAACAGCTTAAGATCCGGACAAGGCTATCCACCACCTGCTACCAAAGGATCCTCGGTTATTTTGGCCACATAGCTCGTCGTGAACCCGACAATCTGGAAAAACTTGTAGTTGTTGGGAAAGTAGATGGCAAGCGACTACGGGGCAGGTCTCCTACCCGATGGTCCGACCAAGTCACTGCTCTCACAGGCCTCACTGTGACCGCCGCCATGAGGAAGGCCGAGGACAGGATGGGATGGAAGCGATTGGTGACAGAAGTCGTCAGGAAATTTCAGACGGACACGACCTTCAGTAATGAAGTCAACGACTAAAGAGAGAGCCAAGTTGCCAATCGCTAACGCTTAGTAGCATATTGTAGTTTTCCCTCTCTGTCACTCTTTCATATTAGTGCGACAAAGACAGTTAGCTGTGTTTCGTTTACGATTCTGAGGCAACTGTATGTTGCTTCAGATTTTTGGGTCTGTGCGGAAAATAGGGGCGTGGGGCGGCAAGGCACCCCCATATATCTCACATGCCTGTATTTTCTAAACAATCTGAAACCGTCTTTGCGGAAAGTGTAGTCGTCTGGCAACGAGGCATCCCCATATATCTCACGTGCCTTCAGTTTCCGAACAATCTGAAACCGCCTGTGCGGAAAGTGTAGTCGTCTGGCAACAAGGCACGTCCATATATTTTACGTGCCTTCAGTTTCCGATCTCTGAAATCGTCTGTGCGGAAAGAGTAGTCGTCAGGCGACAAGACACGTCCATATATCTCACGTGCCTTAAGTTTCCGAACTATCTGAAACCGTCTGTGCGGAAAATGTAGTCGTCTGGCAACAAGGCAAGTCCATATATCTCACGTGCCTTAAGTTTCCGAACAATCCGAAATTGTCTGTGCGGAAAGTGTAGTCGACTGGCAACAAGGCACGTCCATATTTCTCACATGCCTTCAGTTTCCGAACAAACTATAGAATATAACCGAAAGCTTTATGACAACATGGGAACTCTGCCAGGTTAGTCATCGATTTAAATGTGGAACAATGTCGAATATTTGTAAAACGGGTGGCGATGCACTGGGTCAACCGGAAATTGATGTCTGTTTTCACATGTAGGTGTTACGTAAGAACTTTTACTATGATTAATAGTTTTTTTTTATTAGGAATAAGGTAAACAAACCTGTCGTGTTTTTTTTATTGAAATCCTCTGTTTAAAAATGTTTTTATTAAGCATTTGCAATCACATAAAATGTTAGATGTGTGTATTATTTAAATTACATTATTTACACATTTGTTGTAACTTTTTTTGAACAGTGTGGTTTTAAGTTACTTTTAAAGCAAAACATAATACAGGGTGTAAGTCTAATACGGGCGAAGCTCTTAACGGGTGTTAGTTTACGGCATAATAAGTACATTCAAATAACTCTTACTTAAAATTAGAGCAACTAAAATTTTCATACAAAATAATTCGGCGCGCAATGTAGAGCAACATACGCAAGTTAAACACTCGTTGACAGCTAATTTCAAAAGCAGATGACTTAACTGCCATATCAACAACAACAAATGTTCGTACCTACATTGCTGCTTCGATAATTTTAAAAAAATTCTGTTGGGTCATAATTAAGAATATCTTTAAAAAAACCTTATAATCCATGATTACACTAATGAATCCCATGCCTGGTTTAATTGATCGCCCGTATTAGATTTACACACTGTATATTTGTTGGATACTGGTGGCACAGAACCGGTCATTGTGGCAATCTTTGGGGAAGGCCTATGTTCAGCAGTGGACATCTTTCGGCTGATATGATGATGATGATAATAATATATTGATATGGACACAGTAGAAACTTATTTAAAAACAATGTTACGAGTTACCTACATAAAGTATTTCGGATCGAGAATATCTTACAGCAAAGTGCTATAGAAATCATGGAAATCACAGTAATTAGGTACTTAGGTACTTTATTATATTATTTTAAAGTGCATGACCAAAGCTGATTTCAAGCCCCGCTAAACAATTTATCTATCTAATTAACAATTGAATGTTAATTACGTTAATTTTGCCGTATCCAAATATATTTCGCGGAGGCCCTGGTAACTGCTGCTAATTAATTATAAAAGGTTCTTGAACTATTGCTAATACATTAAACAAAAGGTCTTAAGCGCCGTGCCATTTCAGCCAATCTCAGTCATAGTACCTAACAATAAAAATAACCCACCTCAAAACAATAGGTCGTAAGCGCCTTCCCATTTCTGCCAATCGGAGACATAATAGAAATAAGAAGTAACTCACCTCGAAAACAATTGGTCGTAAGCGCCTCATAGTTTCAAACGGATTTCAGAAGAGCCTAAGTGCCATGGGATTTGTATTGAGAAACGGCATTTTGTTAAATTGAATGTAGGTGTGACCACTGATTTATTAGATACACTGATAACGAAGATTTGTAACGCAATGATAGTAAAGTAATAGCATAGTAGAATCTATTTGATTTTGCTGTGCGAATGAAAAAAATAATGAAAAATCTGTAAAACCATTTAACTATAGTCCAAACGCTCCCAAAAATAGTCCAAAATGTCTATTCGTCGTGACAGCCATGAGGGGACGGCAGTAAGAATACATTTGTCACCACCCCAACTCCTCCTGCGGGTGTCGTAAGAGTCGACTAAGGGATTGAAGTGTCACTGACCATTATTTGATAAAAGATTGATGATGGGCAGCAGCGTCGTCATAGTGGACACAACTGCGATCGCCAATCCGTTTGGTTTTATCCTATCACAATAATATTTAAACGTACCTACTAATGTTAGATACCATTGCCCAAAAATATGACACAGTATTTATTAAGGAATTTTACGACATATAAGTAATAATACATTGGGGGAGGCCTATGTTCAGCATTGGACGTCTTTCGACTGATATGATGGTGATGATGATGACGAATTCAAATAAACAACATCACAAGCCATTTCAATTTATCAAACATTAGCATAATTAAAACTCGTATCAAATACCATTCCTAGAAATAGAACACATAGATAGGTAAAAAATGCATTAAATTATTCAAATCAATCACTCATAACATAACGGCACATAACGATCAATTAAAAAAAGATCTTAACGGTCTAATAATCGCTGAGTGCACCAAAAAACGAACGCGTGACTCCGGGGCATAAACATTTAAAAAAAAACGGACAGCTGTCATGTTGACAGCGGGATTCAGCGCGCGTTTTGACAGCTATTGTCATTGACACTGGCAATTACGTGTTGAGTTTGAATACAGATAAAAAATTGTGTAAAAAGTGCCTCCATTTCCGAACTGAGCTTAATCTTCGAAGTCTTCGAACACTGCTTTTGGAATTGATTTTTACTGTTTATTTTTTGGTTGACGGGCGCATTCCAAGATTGTTTTTAAGAACTTAAGCTTTCGATAAGTTGTTTGTTACTCATCATATTACTGATTCCTCCAACAAGGTAACAAAAGTGCCCACCTTACATTTGCCATTATCTGTTCTTATTTTGAGAAGAGCCACACTGAATCTTTAACGCTCAGTGTTGCAAGGTTTTCACATCTCAATACCCAATTGTTTTTCAATGGCTATGAACGGTTGCCCATCTTAGATACACTGTTCTTATTTTAAAAAGAGCCACACTGGATCTTTGTTTTAGCGCCCAGTGTTGCAAGGTTATCACATCTTGGTATACCTAGTTTTTTTTTTCATTGGCAATTAGCAATGAACGGTTGCCAACCTTAGCTACTCTGTTCTCATTTTAAAAAGAGCCACACTGGATCTTAGTTTTAGTGCTCAGTGTTGCAAGGTTTCCACATCTTGGTATACCTAGTTTTTTTTTCAATGGCAATGAACGGTTGCCCACCTTAGATACTCTTGTTCTTATTTTAAAAAGAGCCACACTGGATCTTAGTTTTAGCACTCAGTGTTACAAGGTTAGAATACATAGTTTTTTTTCAATGGCAATGAACGGCATACTAGCAAATTTAGAACTGAGCTAGTTTTTGTAATACCGGCTGAATGGCCTCGGCTGTTTTTATTGCATCTATTTCTGAAGATGCCTGGCAGGAAGTGATGAAATTATATTTAATTTAGCATCTAAAATACAGAATTCATTAGGTTTAGTTGACATTGATGATAGTTAATTAAGCGGAAAATACAAATGAATGGAGGAATATTATTTTAGTAGTCTGAATGAATCTTTTGTATTCAAGCCATACCCCTTAAAAACGATGATTAATTTATCGTTTTTAAGAGACTGTATAAGGACACGCGAAGTAATTAAACTTTAAGGCTTAGTTAATCATAGTCGATTCAATACATAATAGATAGGTATATATAATCATCAAATTAGAAAAAAAAAACGAATTCAACCGATTTCTCCGAGAGACTTGGTGCCAACTCGAGTCCGGGACCATCTCGGTCTGATACCCGTTTGATTACTAAACATATTTGAATATCGGTTCACAATCGAGATAGTTCTCGGAGATATCGATAAACATACTCGTACATACGAAAAAAACAAAAACGGTTGAATTGATGAAATAAAATTCGCTTCCGATGCCTGTACGTCGCTATACCTACTGATATTCTGATTAGATTTTAAATATGATGTAGAGCGTTTCGAGTGGAAGGTTTTGGTATTACCATTGCCCTCCAGCTTCGTAGAGGTACCTAGAGTCAGTACCAATACCAACTAGGCTATGGATAGGATATGGAGGCTGACTAATGATATTAATAAAAGATGGACGAATAGTCTTATCTCAATCATGTGCTAAGCCTACCACAGGCCTAGCCAAGAGCATTCTGCAATCGTATACGATAAGCGATAAGTAAAGTGACCATAATGACGTATGGAAATGGTTACGTGACTTTCGTTCGAATCTGTCATTCTCATACATTTATTACTTATCGCTTATCGTATACGATTCTATAATGGCATCTTGGCTCGACCAGCTGGTCAATTAAAAGCTAAATCACAACAAAAAGCTAGTTTTTATTCTACTTTAAATACTTAATCCAGGTCGAAGCTGCATAAGTATGTCCCAGCGCACGAACTGTTACCTTTTAAAGACAAAGTATCGAAAACATAGATGTAAGCCACATATGGCGCTATCGCAGACGTAAAAGGACGTAATTATCGTATTTATACTAGTGAATATATAACTTTTTATAATACGTCAACGTGATTTATTCGATATCATAACCTCAATTTCTAAATATAGATCTGGATAATGAGATCCTAAGTCTAATCTTAGAATGGATACAATATCTATTACGGATTAACCATCGCTATTCAATATAATGTGTACAAGATGATTTTTTATTCACCGTTCAAATTACAGAGGGTTTATTCTGAGGTCATATTAATGAGCTTGTACATGGACCGACATCCGATTCGAGAAAAATCCCGCCAACTATATCTCAGGGTTTGTATGGAACATCAGGTTTTTTTCTCGAATCGGATGTCGGTCCCATACTAAAATTTTATCAATATGACCTGAGAATTAACCACATAAAGTTTCGCCGGTGAATAAAAAAATCACATTGTATAGCGACGTGTGGTGAAAGCATTGAGAATACATTTGTCACTGACAGTAGTCTACGGAGATTGTTGATGTGTGCGTATCGTGTTAATTCGTGACTTTGTGGACTTCAATCACAGTTTTTCTTAGCGACAGAGCGTCTGTAAATATTCTATTAGTCTATGGTCTAATCTAGTTTTTCATCGTAGTGTCGATCGATCAATGTACTCTTAGGTGTGCGACGTTTTTATACGAAGTTATTGACCTAAAATGAGTAGGTACTTCCATTACGTAATTTTTAAGTGCCTATCGCCTGAGTTAAAATCATACTGTCGATGCCGAAGTCCAACTTTGCAATGACTGAAATGGACCTGATTCCCTCTGACTACTATATGCACGAAAGAGACAAGTCCAAAAAACCAAACTGTACATCCAATTGCAACAGACTAATCCATGACAGAGTCACCCAATATATTATTTTTGTTTACATTTTTTTTTATACCACGTCGGTGGCAAACAAGCATACGGCCCGCCTGATAGAAAGCAGTCACCGTAGCCTATGGGCGCCTGCAACCCCAAAGGTGTCACATGCGCGTTGCCGACCCAATAAGAACTTGTACACTCCTCTTTTGAAGAACCCCATACTGTAGTCCATCGACAAAACCTTGGCAGGGAGCTCATTCCACAGACGGACTGTCCGCGGGAGGAAGTTCCTCTGAAACCGCACGGTGCGCGACCATTTAGGTTGCTTAGGTTTACTGTTTTATGTCTGTTATTTTAGTTGTAATTATTCTTGTCTATTTGTATTGCGAAGGTGGACTGATGACCTGGTGAAGGTCACGGGTGTCCGCAGGATGCGGGTGGCGCAGGACCGGTCATTGTGGCAATCTTTGGGGTAGGCCTATGTTCAGCAGTGGACGTCTTTCGGCTGATATGATGATGATGATGATTTGTATTGTGCCTCGTGTTATCTGCCGTGAAACTGTTCACGTGATGACCTCAGCGCTGGCACCCGCTAGCAACAAGCTGAGATGAGGACATTTCGTAGCATGCAGTTTTTTATTTGTAATTTTCTTCGATTCTGCATATTGTGTTTTTTGTGTTTGTTATTAATAAACTTATTTTCATCACACTTGCTGTCTAAGCGCGCCATTGCTTGCATGCATAAACATTTCGTCTTCAAACTTATCTTTTTGTCGGCAAGTGTGATGAAAAACATTGTATGCATCACAATGTACTTCCATAAAACACTTTTCGATACTTCCATAAAACATTTGTTTAATAAACTTACCTGAACTATGTGAGATAGCACCAACCAGCAAGAACGCCAGACAGAGAGACAACCTTCTTAATTCCATAGTGACACGATATATTTTCAGTCTACACTAAAATATACACACTACTAGGCACTTGTTTGGTAAAACTTCCAAAAATACACTCTGGCACTCCACTAAAGGCACTTCCTTCGCACTAATCAGTCGATTCTGTAAAAAAAAGAATAATTAGTATCGTGTTCGAATTTCAAAACAAATTTTAATCAGCAAAAACGAAACGCGTTCTGTTCCATTTGGTTTATTCTAGTATTTCTTGAACTGTGCATTTTGTGTTGATATTTAGCAAATTCGGTCATCATATTAACTTAGTTTAATGCAATCTATTTCGATATTGATAATTTTAAACAGGAGTTCTAGCTCATTGACTAAACAAAATTCTGAAGCATTTCAAATAGGTACGTTTTTTTATTTGATCGCTTGCGTTATTTTGACAGTTATAATTTTTTTACGAGTATGTTTCTAGTGTAATGATGTTCCCTTTAAATTGTAAAGAGTGACATTGTTGTATTTGTCAGTGAATGGAGTGTTTAGAAGTTAAGGTGATTTCATTTGTCTTTTCATTTGATGTAAGAATCAATAGAACGACAACGAAAATAGGTAAATGGAATGTTTCTGGATGCTTAGCCAAGTTGCCAATAAGCGCTAGCTTAGTAGCGTTTCGTAGTTTTCCCTCTCTGTCACTCTTTCATATTAGTGCGGCAAAGATAGTTAGCTGCCTTTCGCTTACGATTGACGATTAAGCGTTAGCGATTGGCAACTTGTATAAGCACCCTGATCTGCATCCTTCGCCCTTTGCCCGTGTGGTAATACATTTGTCGCCACCCAAACCTTTCCATGGGTGTCGTAAGAGTCAACGAAGGGATTTGAAGTGTCATCGACCATTTATTGAAAAATGACGATGGGCAGTAGCATCATCATAGTGGAGTACACACTACTGTGATCGTGAACGCGCTTGCCCGGCTTGGGCATTCACCTTCTAATGCGTCCAAAAGCTTAGGTAATAGATGAGGCCTTTGTCCAGCAGTGGACTGTTTATAGACTGATGATGATGTGCATCCTTCGCAACGCTTCGCTTAGCTCATTTCTAGTGGAAACGCAGTTTATACGTCCTTTTAATGGCTCCCTCGATAAAGCAAAGTGTAAGCAATAAAATACGCCATTTCGCGAAGTTGTTCGGTCACTTGGTGCTTTTTATAACCCAACTGACTATAAAAGGAAGGGGTACAACATAAAATGGGATCGGAATTATTGTTTTATGTTTTTCTGGAATATTAAACAAATTATCACGACGTGGCGGAGATGGTCTTTAAAATACAGCAAGTAAAGTCAAAAAAGGTTTCTTGCTCTAGATCCACCTGTAGCCATGACTTTACAAGTATCGGTAACGTTAGGTTTTACTCGATACGTAAAGCAGGTTACTGTTTGTCTCCTGTTCGTTGCCGCCGCGATTTGGGCTCTACTTTTCACTTACGATCAGGTGGAGTGGACCCACTTTGTTGTGCCAACATAAAAAAAAAAAGCAGGGATATCGCGCTCGCTCGAATACATCAGTGGGAACGCGGTAGAATGCATTACGTATCGAGTAAAACCTAACGTATCCTTTACTTTCCAACTGAAGTCTAGCTTGAAAGAATTAGTGTGACGTTAGTCAGTGCCAAAAAATCACATTATTCATAAGACTTCTATGACCGCTATGACACACTGTTTTTAGTATTCTACGGACGAATGGTATAAAAATCAGTGTTTTCTTGTTAATTTAACAAAAACTGGCAAGCTTCCAAATCTTAAAACTCATTTTTGTAAACTGATCTATATCGGAGGATTTCCATACAAGTTATACTTTATTTCAAATACCATGGGCCCGACGCCACATAAAACTTTGAAGTGGCATCAGGCCATGGTATTTGAAATGGAGTATACAGTATACATGCCCAGGAAACTCACACAGAACCTTCTTTAGACCTACCGTCGTGCCTTATCATTTAGACGAGCGGTTGACCTATTAGACTATCACGAGGAACCAAGTCTTAGGTACTAAAATAACATATTAGGTCACGCTTACAATAACCGTGTTGGAATGCATTGTGATAGTTTTTATCTATTTTATGATTATGAACTGTAGGAATAATTTGTTTCTAGGCTGTTTAGATATCTAGTCTAGCCAAGCAATTGCCAATCCAGAAATGGCACAAAGTTCAAATATGCACCACATTTACAAAATTTTTTTTTAAACGTTACTTTTTTGTCATCAAAAATGTAGAGAAATCTGGTAACAAAAATGGAAGGGTCTATAGTTCCATACAAACTTTTTGAGACATTTTGGGAAAAGTGGTGGATCTTGCTCAGCATTATTGACTCTACCAGCCTAAAATTTTTACTCTAAATTTACTCTAAATTTTTGTCAATGAGGGTTTTCTCGAAAACGTATGCCACTAGTTGGCGCTACTTAGCCGTAAGGTCCCGCTAAGAAACCCAATTATCTAGCCCCAAAGCAAAACTAACTAGAAGGTATTTTTATTTTTTTATATTATAATTTTATTAACTCGTACAAAACATTTAACACGAAACTATAGGCACTCTGAGAATTTAGACAGTTTGTGGACCTGACGCCTCAGTGCTGCCGCCCTGGTGAACGTCATTTCAGAAAACCCTCATATCGAAGACGTGATCCAAATGTACAAAATTTTTGAAAATTGCACTATTTACAGAAACATACATCATCATACATAATATACTTAACGAAAATCACATAAAAACTCTTGTTTCTAAAATCATATAATTATCAGGATATGTACTTCTTTGTATATTCATTATTAGGAGGAATACTAAATACATTAAAAACAGAACATAGTTAAACAGGAAGAATCGATGGGGTATCGACTTCCCGGATAAAAACGTTTGATCATAGTTACACCGCACCAAAAATGTGCAGATCGAACATAATTATATCCGTTATAACATTTCCCGAAGCTAACAAAATTCCGATAATGACAAATTTTATTTCTATGTTGCATCTGAGAGACTTCTTTATAAACCAACTATGTAGTCCGTTTTTCGACCTACTGTATCGTCACACAATTTTAGATTAATATAAAAAAAAAAAAAGTAATACTTTCATTCACTCACTCACCGACTCCCGCTCCGCCGGTCCTGGGTCGCTTCATTCGTTTTTCGTGTGCAGTATCGTCAACACCTGTGTACCTACACGTAATTCTCATATTTCGATAAGTTTAGTTTACTTTCAAAAGAAAAGACAAATCGTGATTAGTGATGGGAAAAAGAAAGCACAAAAGTGATGACAAAGATTTACGTAGAAAGATACGGCGTTTGGAAGATAAACTGCGCCGCCGCTATGAATATTCGCGTAAAGGTAACTACCCTTTATTTTTTAATAAAAAAATTCTTGTGTTTACTTATTTGTTCGCAGTTATGGTGATTCACGCAACGAAAAATCAACCGTCTTAACGTGGTAATACGAGATATTATCCAGATGGTTACAATTTTGTACCTTGATGTGGTAATACGTGATATTATCCTGGTTACAAATTTTACGTACTTTCTTGACGTGGTGGTACGCGATGCCATCCTGAAAGTAACTTTGTTTTATATTGTTATCCAGATCGGGACCGAAGATCTGGTTCGTCTTCGTCATGCTCGTCGGGGGGCTCTTATGAACACTCGGTGTACGATGAATATAATAACTTCAGTGGCGATGAAGTGGAAATATTAGAGAATCATTCGCGCTCCGCGACGCCTCAGTTACGATCCGCGGTAAATACTGCTGTAACCGGCGAGGCCGCCATCGCCAGTTCAGAACGAGAGCCTCAACCTGAATCTGTCGCCGCGACGAACGCGAATCTACCTCTGCACTGCCGCCAGAGATCTTAAGCATATTGGGAGAGGCTAAGAAGTTAGAACAACCACTGGGCGAGGCCATACCCATTGAACTCTCTGAACGTTGGGGCAAAATCCTAGTAGATGGACTCGAAAATGAGCAAAAGCAGCTACTCGTGGGAAAAATGCCCATACCAAATAACTTTTTATTGGCACAGGCGCCTAAACTAAATCAAGAGGTAGCCGCTGTTCTCAACGATGCAGCAAAAAATCGCGATAAACGACTGGAGACAGCTCAAAACCAATTGGGCGTCGGGATCGCGGGCCTGGCAAACCTTACGAAGGACCTAATAAAAGGTGACTTAGCGAAGTTGGAAATTATTACACGAATTTCCGAAATCTCTCAAATCCTACTGGATTTGCATAACGAAGGGTCGATTAATAGGAAGAACCTATTATTACCTCACCTTGATAAAAAATTCTGGAACGCGATTCAAGGTGCCAAGAGAGATAACTTTTTATTTAGTGAAAAACTAGGAGAAAACATTAAATGCACAAAGGAGATCGCGAAGTCAGGACAAGATATCAAGAGATCTTTTCCAGCTCAACAACGTAAACAACAAGCGACGTCGGGAAACTACCGAGCCCCTCCTCGTCAGTACAATGCGAGGCCGCCGCCGCCGCCCGCTGCGCCCAGCAGGCCCCACGAGCACTCGTCGACGAGGAGGAAGCCCAGCCAGCGCCGCACGCGCCCTTACCAGCAGCGCCACAACGACCGGAAACGCCGCTAGCACAGGTACACGCCGGCCGTATTCGGTACTACCTACATAACTGGTCATTAATTACGACCGATCCAACCGTGCTCTCCTATGTCACCGGGTACAAAATACCCTTTTGTAAGCCTATTTTACAATATTCTGAGCCAACTAATCCACCTTTTTCTGAACGCGAAATGCATAAATCATTAAATAATCTTAAAGATTTAGGGGCAATCACTCTATGTAACGATGATTTGCCAAATCAATTTATTTCGCCGGTTTTCTTGGCGCCGAAGAGTAACGGCGGATATAGATTTATATTGAACTTAAAGACCTTAAATAAATTCGTGTATAAACACCATTTCAAAATGGAGGATATTCGTACAGCTGCCAAACTTGTCACAAAAGATGCGTACATGGCAACTATTGACCTCAAAGAAGCCTATTTTCTAATACCAATTCACCCTGTACATAGAAAATATTTACGATTTAGGCTCAATGATAATTTATATGAATTTAACTGCCTCCCGTATGGTCTTTCATCGGCACCGCTAGTGTTCACAAAACTTTTAAAGCCTTTACTATATGTTCTTAGAAGTCAAGGCCACACATTGGTGGCATACCTCGATGATATTCTTTGTATAGGCAAAGATTACAAAACATGCCAACAAACTGTTGCAGTTTTATCGCGTCAACTAAAACAACTCGGCCTCGTTTTCAATTACGATAAAAGTCATTTGGAGCCTTCACAAATACGTAAATTTTTAGGCCTCGAGATTAACAGTAAATTAATGCAATTACAGCTGCCTCACGAAAATCATTAAAAATATCATTGATGGCTAAAGAAATAAATAGTAAGACTTGTATAAAAATCCGTGAATTCGCAAAATTCATAGGCACTTTAACCTCAGCCTGTCCCGCCGTAGCCTACGGTTGGGCACATACCAAACATTTCGAAAGAGAAAAGTTCTTGGCTCTGCGACGACATAACAACGATTTTGACTCAATAATGTCTCCTCAGGTCTTACTTATCTCATGACTTTAATTGGTGGAGCAACGTATTGTCTAAAAGTCATAATAAAATACATAAAAGTACCTACCAATTAGAAATATTCACAGACTCATCTCTTACCGGATGGGGAGCCAGTTGTAATGGTGAAACGAACTCGAGGTTATTGGTCAGTCGACGAAACGCGGCACCACATTAATTACCTTGAGCTGTATGCCGCTTTTCTGGGATTGAAGTCTTTTTGTAAAAATAGAAACAATATAGCGGTATTACTGAGAATAGATAACACCACTGCCATATCATACATTAATAGAATGGGCGGTATCCAATACCCCCATCTTAACGAAATCACTAGAATGATATGGAAGTGGTGCGAACAAAAGAACATTTTTGTTTTCGCTTCTTACATCAAATCATGCGATAATATAGATGCGGATAGAGCTTCAAGGTGTACTAATATCGACACAGAATGGGAACTAAATAGTCATACATTTCTAGAGATAACTCGAACATTCGGCAAGCCCGAAATAGACTTGTTTGCTTCACGTTTGAACAAAAAATGTCAAGTTTATGTATCCTGGAAACGTGATCCAGACGCTTACGAGATTGATGTCTTTACAATATCATGGCGAGATAGATTTTTCTATGCCTTCCCGCCATTTGCTGTAATTCTGAAGTGCCTCAGAAAAAATAGTAAATGACGAAGCTACTGGCATTATTGTTTGTCCCATATTGGCCGGCCCCAACCATGGTTCCCACAGTTCTTATCATTAGTGAAATCTGAGATTAAGTATTTTGAACCTAACAAAACCCTTTTGCTGTCTCCTTTCAGGAAACGCCACCATTATGGCCCAACCTTACCCTGGCGTGTGCGGTATTGTGCGGCAAGCCTATCTAAAGCGCGGTATGCAAATGATTCAATAGATATTATGTTGAAATCGTTGTCGAATAGCACCCTTAATCAGTATAATGTCGCCTTAAAGCAATGGTTTGCTTTTTGCCAAGTTAATCATGTTGATTTGTTTGACGGATCAGTGTCAGATATATTAAAATTTTTAACCGAAAAATTTCATAGAAATGCTAGTTACGGACACTGAATTCATATAGATCTAGCCTATCTTTAATTATGGGAAAAAATCGCTGTAACGATGATTGCATTGAACGATTTTTTAAAGGGGTGTTCAAAAGTAAGCCTTGCTTTCCAAATACGTCTCCACATGGAATCCTAATTTAGTGCTAGATCATCTATCCAAATTGTATCCTTATGATTCTACAACAATGGGATGATTTGTCAAAAAAGATGGTTACTCTTCTCGCGTTGTCTACAGGACAACGTGTGCAGACGTTGTCATTAATAAATCTCTGTGACATTTACACGGAGGAATCACGCATTGTCATTGTAATTAATGATATAATTAAAACCTCAATGCCACATAGGTGTAATCCGAGACTGATTGTCCCTTTCTTTAATAATAATCAATCGATTTGCCCAGCTTTAGCCTTAACTACATATATAAACAAAACTAAACATTTAAGAAACCTGCCTAATACAGATAAATTAATCCTGACCTTTAAAAAGCCCATACACAGTGTCAGCTCACAAACAGTGAGCCGATGGATTAAACAAACTCTGAGTAGAAGTGGAGTGGACGTGAACATGTTCACGGCGCACTCGACCAGACACGCCGCGTCTTCTTCGGCACACAGGTCTGGTGTTTCAATTGACTTGATTAAGAAGACTGCTGGTTGGACAGGTAACTCATTATGTTTTTGCGAGATTTTATAACCAGCCCCTAATCGATAACGAAGATGACAGTGCCTTTGCTCAGGCTGTGTTGAATTCTTAATCAGATATTAATTATCGTTATGTAATCAACACATAATATGTTTATAGCTAAGTTAAACTATGTAACTTTTGTTTTCAATTAGGAACTGTTATAATATACATAATAGTTCAATTATGATTGTTTTATTCTGCAACTAACGCTAAACATCCTACATAGTTGGTTTATAAAGAAGTCTCTCAGATGCAACATAGAAATAAAATTTATGGTTAAACGAACTTACCTGAAGTGAAGTTCAACCAAAATTTTGTGAGATGTTGCATCTGAGAGACTTCACAACCCTCCCGACCCTTGTCATTCCAGCACTCGCAAGTACTGAATGTCAAAGCAGATCCCCACGTTGCAGAATAAAAGTCAGGGTTGCTCCTCTAAAACGAAATGAAAGCGACCCAGGACCGGCGGAGCGGGAGTCGGTGAGTGAGTGAATGAAAGTATTACTTTTTTTTTTTTTATATTAATCTAAAATTGTGTGACGATACAGTAGGTCGAAAAACGGACTACATAGTTGGTTTATAAAGAAGTCTCTCAGATGCAACATCTCACAAAATTTTGGTTGAACTTCACTTCAGGTAAGTTCGTTTAACCATAAATAAACCATGCCTTTATTGCAAAGCGTTTAACAGGAAACTCTAAGCTTTTAAAATAGATATCCAAATAAACTATTGGACGCTGACCCTGAAGGAAGAAAACATGCTCTTGGTGGCGGAGAGAAAGATCTATAGAAAGATTCTGGGGCCTACTCAAGGAGAGGATGGAGGTTGGAGAGTCCGGAGCAACGCAGAAGTGGAAGAGTTGGTGTCCGAGCCCAACATAATCGGCGAGAGCAAGTCTGCTCGACTTCGCTGGCTCGGCCATGTGGAGAGGATGGGAGATCACCGAGCCACCAAAAAGGTCCATTTGGGTCATCCTAGTGGACGGCGTCTGGTGGGGCGCTCTAGATACGGATGGATCGACGAAGTCCAAAAAGACTTGTGTCAGCTTCGAGAAGCTAAGTCGGCGACAAGCTGCGCAGAATAGGGAGGACTGGCGGAGCTTAGTGTCGGGGGCCAAGACCCACTTCAGGTCGCTGAGCCAGCGCAGTAAGTAAGTAAATAAACTATTGTTTTCGCTTTAAACGATTTAGTGCTCCGAATACAGTAAGAAAGGGAACGATAATAGGTAGCCTACTAAAGTAAAAAACAGGGTTTCGTAGTCCCACTGGCCTACTGTGAACTCCGATATCCACAAATTTGGAGGATTTTTCTCTGCCACTCCTACGAAGACGCCATTACATTGACAGCTAGACAAATACCCGAAATTTGTGGATGTATGAATTGCTGTTGTTACATGAGCGATTAATAATACGCGCCTTTCTTTTTTAAATTACCCATCTTTTTCTACTGATAAAGGTTTGTGTACTCTACACACTATAATTAACTAGTATGAGTAACTTTCGTAGCACAATTGACGCGATTGTGATTTTTGTTTACATTAAGGCTTAAACTATCTACAAATTTTTTGGAATCGACCCCTGCAGGGAAAAAACAAAAAACAGACAAAAAAAGAAGCTCCTACATCCTCTCCCATTTCGAATAATTTCATCGCTCAGATATCAACGTGCTCTTTAGACTGACGCGTATTTCCAATCTATACAAGGCCAAAACGCAGCCATAGGAAACTGATCGCGTATATTTTGTAATGTCATTTTTAAATTTGTGACTACGATCTATACACGAATTTTGCGTACTGCTCGAGTATAATTTGTAACGTGAATACTTGCGTCCCTTACTCCAGACTATACTGTACTAGTTGCATTGGGTACCTATGATAATAAGTTTGAAAGATAATTTGATGAAATAATAAAGGGTTTCATTCAAGTAAATGTTAGGTGTAACCTATGTATACCA
>JALPQI010015409.1:0-35997 GCA_025490895.1 Thaumatotibia leucotreta
TACGGATTACTTTACTGTAGCAAGTGTAGCATTGGTAAATAAATAGACCGTACGGCTGTACACGCACGTCCATCGTCAATCCAAATTAGAAAAAAAAAGTGAAGAGGCGTTTTTCTAAACTTGAGAAGTTATCATTCCGTGTGTGCAGCGCCGTTGGTTGAAGTCGTAAAAATGCTTCTTAAACATTTTTAATAAGTGTGAAAACTGATAATTATATAAATATTATTTAATTATATATTTTACTCAAGAAATAAAACTATTTTTACTGATTATTACAACGCGTATATGCCGTAATTTTAACTACATCTTAACGTTTCGAACATTTTACAGGGCTTTGTGGAATCGGTTGGAATGTTTTTTTTTTTAATTTGGTGATTATTTATTTACAGTTCTTTTATATTTGTATGTTTCTAAATTGTTAAGTATTTGTGTTCTCTAAAACGAATCTAACTAGATGTAAATACATTCGTTCCAACAAGCCAACAATCCTTATTATTAAAAAAGACGGTAAATTCAAATTTCAGACAGACAACCCTTCGCGTCCAATTTTTTCCCGCCTTCTTCTACTGATAGGAATTATTGGACAGAGTGACATGTGACACCCCTGGGGTTGCAGGCGCCCATAGGCTACGGTGACTGCTTTCCATCGAGCGGGCCGTATGCTTGTTTGCGACCGACGAAAAAGTATATTTCCGCCGTAATAACGCGGAGATAACAACCTTGATAAGATGTTTTATGCAGGAGCTCTGAAAGGATATTCCTCATTGAAAATGACATCAAATCATCTTAGTTATGCATGCGTGCAAGCACACATCTCCGGTCCGCTTGTATGTAAGAAATTGGACTAGACTCTAGTGTCCTAAATTGATAATTATGTACTAGGTCTTTACTATCAGTGAAGTAAAAGAGAGACTTAGTTATACCTAACTATCGACCCGCCCCGGCTTCGCACGGGAGCTATACCTACATAAAAACCTTCCAAAAAAAAAAAAGTATTAATAGACGTTCGAATATGGTCCACTCCGCACCGCGAACTTGGTCCGCTCCGTACCGTGCGCTCGACTCGCCACACCATCGCACCGTTCAAAAACGGTCCAGTGCTTTTCGTGCTACTAGACAGTGATCACGTCGATATGCCTCCGATTTTATCCAAAAAAGCTAACATCGCGTTAGTTGTGGCAACCATATCGTCGCTACTACACCAATTAATAAACAGAAAAAAAAAAGAATGGGCTATATTTTATTTAAAAGACAGAGAGTCATATAGACTACTTATTAGAGACCTTATGTCGAAGATTTTCGTATAATATATATCTTCGCATGAATTATAATGCATTTGCTGAATTGCTTGGAAAATTTAAGAATTGTTTGTTTACTTTTAATTATTTATCTACAAGTAAAGCGCTGAACGGTGCGGTGGCGCCGTCCACACGAGCGAACTTGGTGCGGACCGCACCAAATCCTGTGGGAAAACCATCGAACCGACCGCACCGTCAATAATAATAATAATGTCGGCGGACCGCTGAACACACCATCGAATTTGGTACGGAGCGGACCAAGTTCGCGGTGCGGAGTGGACCATATTCGAACGTCTGTTAATACTTTTAAGGAAGTAAGGACTACTCTAAAACCCATCATTTTTCCAATCACATTATCAGCCAGATCAGCCTATCTCAGTCCACTGCTGGACGTAGGCCTCTCCTAGTAATCATGCTATGCTATGCGTATAATATAGACACATTAGTAGGTAAATGCCCTTAATCGCCACGCTGGGACAGCGTATTGGCGATCGCAATACCTAAAGTGTCACTTCAATTGATGACGCTGCTGCCCATCATTCTTCTGTCAAAGAATGGTCAATCCGCAGTCCACAGTCGTCTCTTTCGGTACCCGCGGAAAGAGTTAAGGTGGTGACAAATGTATTCTTATTTCTTACTGCCGCCACCACACGGCAAATTTTTCCAATAATCAATGTTAATTATAATAGAACTCAGCATGCCCAAATTAGTGCCACACCTGACAGAACAAAAATGAACTAAGCGCATTCACGTTCCACGCTCTTACGTTTTTCGAACGTCGAACGGAATGACCGTGAATTCCTTCAGTGAACCGAGACGGTATATGTTTGAATGTATGGTTAGATGTATGAACCAAAACAGACGCTAACAAAGCAGGGGAAGTGGGTAATTAACTCACTTAAGATCAATGGCGCCGGTAAAAATAAACTATGCTTCAAAATACACAATGAAGCTTGCGTGCGCAGTACAATTTCTTGAACGAATCGAATTGTCAAGGTGCATAATATTATTTGTACGAGTAGACAAAGTTGACTGGCATGCGATCTTTGTTAGACTGCTGTATTCGGTCGGCATTAGCCTTTAAAATAGATTATGATTATATTGATTATCAATCAATAGCCAGAAACTTGAGAAACATGCACGCATGTTGTGAGTTGTAACACTAAATAGAGGTTTTACTCTGTATCCATTTTAGTTTTTGATTTTCGGATATATCTCAGAGAGTCAGATTAAAATGTCATCTTTTCCAACTTATATTATCCATATATCTAAATGTAGATATACCTTAATACGTACATATGTATAATGTAGCTACTTATACCACTAAAAGCGCGGTCGAGTAACATAAAATTATTTAGATAACACATGGAAACACTTCTATACAATATAAAATACAAAGATAATTCTAAGGCTAAATTCCATAGGATACCATCCTAACAGTTCACCCGATCGAACACCGAAGTTCGTAAATTTCAGGGATTTTTCTCTGTTACTCTAATGACACCTTCGTTGGAGTGACAGAGACAAATCCCCGTACGAACTTCGGTGTTCGCGGTAGTAGGCCAGGAGGAATATCAAAATACTGTGCAATATAATAACATCAACAAAATGGGATTTAGGGTGCAGGGAGAAAATAGATGAACAATCAATCCTTATTGTGGGGGAGTTGAGGGTTCACAACTGCCAGGAATGCACTTTTGGGAATTTACTAGGTTTAATCCAACCTTGACAAGTAATATTCACTATTCGGTGATGCACAGGATATATCAGCATATCTTATGCTTCATTGTCACTATTGTCAGCGTCGATAGTCTAGTTGGTAGTGATTGTGAATAAAAAGCTGGTTCTAATCCCGGCGAGCAAATTTTTTTGACAGTTTATCATGAATATTTGTTTTAATTAATTTTTTGTCGTTATTTGTATTTACGTATCTGTATCTATCTATCTAATAGATAGGGGAGACCAGGTATGAACGTAACAATTTTCAGTTTTTGATTTTTTATATTTTTTTGGTAGCAGTTGTCAAACTTTGCATCTTTATGTGCAATAGACACATATTTCATGTATCTTTTGGTAACAAAATAAACTTCATACGTCGAATAGTTTTACAGAAAAATGGCTCACAGTGAAGGATGGAATTTGTTGCAATTATCCCTACCCCCAGGGCTGGTTGTAACAGTGTATAGGGATAATAGAAACAAAGTAAATAACTATAAAATAATCAATATATTTATGTGTAATTAGTATTTTTAAGTAATCAACAGTCTTACAATATCACTATCTCAAAGACGAACATTAACAATGAATGAATGTAATTAACATTAGGTATTATATGAGACGAAATTAATTTATACCTATAGGATATATGAGTGACGTGAGAGCAATCAATTTTCTGTCTTATTATAAATGGCATATAAACAAATGCTTAGGTGTAATCCAAAGAATTAAATGTTTCCTGCATTGTCCTTATTTCTGAGTATACTACTAAGCTAATTATACAATGTACCTAATATGGTAAAAACATGTGTTTTACTCCTCATTGACAGTGAATATTTGTTTCCAGAAACAAATCCCGCCTTGGGTGGTTACTTTTAAGTAAAGCTTTCCTTTACATGTCTATATAAAGTGTGAGCCAGTTGATACGTCTTTACTGCATCCCTGTAGGGCATTTAAAAAAAGGATCACTTCAACTGCAGCTTAAGCTATAATTTCTATTTTGGTGGACTTCTGTCTGTTGTTATTTTGTGTATATTAGACATTCTGCAACAAAAAGGCACTAAGTATATGAGTTATTTAATAAACGCTAGCACATAGGTGTACCAATGAGCCTCCAATTTGGAAATCGGGATGAAAGTAACAAGTTGTTTCAATCATCCCTGGGTATCGAATTTCCAGAATCCCACAAACACGTTGCAAAAAAACATAAAAAGCATAATTAAAACATTGATTTGCAACCCTCAAACTGTATATGATTAGTGACTTTACAACACCCATGCAAAACGCAAGCTATAGCGTTTACCATGAAAAATCTAGCTAAGATTGAAAAAATCGTTAAAAACTTACTTTTGACCCATTTTTCTGGGACCATAGCACTACACGCATAACCTGCCGTCACAGCACCGTGGGTGTAACTGAGGTTAGGGGGGAATCGAAATGGCATCTAATGCCCTGAAGGACATTCGGATAGATGTCGTAGAAAAATTTTAAATGAATTTGTTACGTTCATCCCGCGTTACTTTTATACCTGGTCTCCCCTATCTATTATAATACATATATCATTGGTTGGTATAGTTAGTAATGTTAGGTAACTGTACTAAGCGAAAAAAAAAGGTTAGGTTAGCCACCTACTACCTACCTTAGGACAATTTATGTAAGAATGCTCCATATTTATCTATTTATATTTATAATATGTTTATATATTATATTATTTCCAGTTGTATAGTGAAATAAAACCCCAACTGCGTTGCTCTGTAAAGAGAACATTTTTATTACATATATTCATACTTAAACAACGTAACATGCAAATTATATTTAGAACCAAAATCTCTTACCTGTAAAGAGAAACAATATTTAATTCTAATATTCCACTATTAATATTCTTTATTTATTTATTACTTATTTTATTTCAATATTGATCGTCATCAGCCTTTGACATTTTACACAATCATCTCACTGTCATGTCAACCTTAACAGTCTTCTTCTAATGTGCCAGACAATGAAATAAATAGGTTGAATGAAGGAATAGCTTCATTTACGTATTTACAAACAAGTATCTGAAGGTACTGTGTACGTTCTTCAAAGTGGCCCCAGTGGAAGGAGTTGACTGATTCTTAATCAAGCGTATCGGGACTCCTTTTCTTGAGGCTTACTTCAGTTACTTACTTGCAAGTTATTTCCATCCACTTTATCTAAAAAAATATTACAAAAAACTCATAAGGGCTCAATTTACTTCACGCTTCCTTTCTTTATGGAAATTCTTGGTAATGCAGCCAACCATGACCTGTCCCACGGCCAATGAAGGGTACACTTATTTAGACAAAACGTCTTAAACGACATCACTTAATCTAATACCATACGTCCTTTATTTCTGAGATAATTATTTCTCTGGATGGGAACATGATTCGTCTGAGACGAAAGGTCGTAAGCGACTTGCTTTTAGTATTGAAATGCGACTTTTGGTTTTAAGTAGGTGGACAGGAGTAAGGAATTCTTGCTCATTGAGCATGACGGGATTGACTCTTGACCTCGAACGTAAGTGTTAAAAGAAATGCATTCAAGTGCATAAAAATAACTCAAACAAGAGTTTACTGAATCACGAGTATGTAGGTACCGTAGGCCAACCGCGAACTTCGAATTCGAAGATCCTAAATTTCGAGTCTCATTCACTCTAATCGTTATGCTCTAATGAAAGTGTAACCGCCTAATCGGGGCGCCAGCTATCGATCGAGCGGACTTCGAAGTTCGCAGTAGACCGTTTCTTTTTTATCAAAGACTATGAGTAAAACAATGATCTATTGTGAATCGCGTTAGACCTCTAAAGGTGCGGTTAAACTAAAACAGCATTAGCTGTTCTAACCTCCCACTCTACGAAATACGATCGGTACACAAAACGTGATTGGTTGATTTCTTAGAACGGGCGCTAGAACAGCGAATGTTCTTTTAGTTTAACCGCACCTTAAAGGTGCGTTTAAAACAAAAGAGCATTCGCTGTTCTAGCGCCCGTTCTAAAGGTGCGTTCAAACTAAAAGAGCATTCGCTGTTCTAACCTCCCACTCTACGTTATTCGGTCAGTACACAAAACGTGATTGGTTGATTTCGTAGAACGGGCGCTAGAACAGCGAATGCTCTTTTGGTTTAATTAAACGCACCTTAACGATCGAATTTCGTAGAATGGGAGGTTAGAATAGCGAATGTTCGCTTGGTCTGAATGCACCTTTAAACAATGATCTATTGTGTATCGCATTAGACCTCTAAGTATCTTACACTTGTAAATTCGTACATAAGGGTGACAGGAAGGCAAGATACATCGAACGTGGTTATAGCGATACTCTGATGGGATCCAGAATCCTTAGCCAATTTTTTTCACTTCTGAGTCAGCTTCTAAGCTCTGATGTTTCAACATATCATTGTACCATAGGTTTCTATAGGTGTTTGTTTGTGCCCAGGTGCGGAAATTGATGGACAATTCCTGAATGAATTGATTCAAGAACGGACCATGCACTTTTTGTTTTTTTGTTACTTTTGCAGACAACGGCGTTTTCGTTTTGATATGTCAAAATGTACGAACTGCAGTCGTTATCAGACTTGGCTTGGGGTTAATTCGCAGTTGTTCACGCACCTTTTTATAAAACAATAAAATCCATGAATATCTCATACTAATTGCATCACGCAATACCAAGTAATGAACACTACCCAAAGACAATAGACTTTCTTTATACATTCACAAAAGCCACTGTTTTCATCACCTGTTAAATCGCAACCTTACTCCAACGCGATAAGGGTCATTATATTTGTGTTTTTATTGTGTAACAGTACAATAATTTCTCATGGGGATCGTTATGTATTAATTTTGCAGTTATGATAACTGTTGCATTGTGAAGTTTAATTGTTAGAAGACTTAAATAACATTCTCAGCTATGTTCATACTAGTTTTTTGGTAGATATAGATATTATACTATTCGTCGGTACGAAACAAAAAGTATAAACAAATATGGCTGACTTTCCATGTGACGTCTTTGACATATATCGTGAAACACGTTGGCAGTTGCACGTTTTCTCAAACATGCAATGAAATAAACAAAAAAACATCAACGTTTTTTTTTATATTCATAGTGACAGAATATCATGATGCCACAAATTTAAGTGGTATGGTATTAAATTCCATTATCGACCCCTTGTCCTAGTCGCACCTGAAACGTCATACTTCGCAGCCTATAAGGAACATAACAACAATATTTCATTGTATGTTTGAGAAAAGAACATTTAACAGACCCTTAGCCGTGCATTTCATGACTTAAAAGATACACGCGGATCTAAAGTCACAATTAAACTTATCGCCCTCATAACTCTTCATATTCTCTCTGTAATTAATTATACAAAAAGCAATATACCTTTATAAGATCACCGCATAATTGGCTCTTAAAAGTGAGAGAGTGGTGTAATTATAAAACATTTAAATAGATTATCGCGATGGGACCCGGAACTGCCGGCGAATGTGCATTCAACGCACTTGGGAACTTTAATTCAGAAATATTAAACATTGTCCCTTTCGGTCTTAACAATGTGTCCATAAGAGCAAAAGGGACAAACAATTATTAGCGGTTTGTTAATTTAACAAACGTTTAGTCGTTACGTTTTGACCTCTGCGGCCCTACAGATGCGTTCAAACTAAAAGAGCATTCGCTGTTCTAACCTCCCACTCTACGAAATTCGATCGCTACAAAAAACATGATTGGTTGATTTCGTAGAAGGCGCTAGAACAGCGAATGCTCTTTTGGTTTAAACGCACCTTACCGTGAATTCCGAAGTTCGCAAATTTCGGGGATTTGTCTCTGTCACTCTAATGACGCCTTCGTTGGTGTGACAGAGACAAATGCCCGAAATTTGCGAACTTCGGAGTTCGCGGTAGGCCAACTGGGCTGGCAATCGAAACTTCGATCGAAGCTATGGGTACATCGTTTTTAGAAGTATAGCAACACTTGCAACTAAGGAAATACGAATACCGTAAAATAGGGGCAGTTGGGCCGAAATCGAAGTTCGAACCTGGATAAAAGGAAAAAGATTTATTTTCATACGTTATGGCATAAATAATGTCATTGTATCTATAGTTTTAAGATGCTTGAACACACGAGTATTAATAATAATTAGCTCTAATATTTAGCCAATAAGAAATAGGTATTTGCATGCTTCATCAAGTGAAATGTACGCACTCAAATTACTGTCCACCTATGCTATGTTACTACATTTTTTGCAAATTAATATATCTTTATCTTTATCATAATTGGCAGACAGGTAATTAAAACATTCGAGGTAGGTAATGCCCATAATCGCCACGCTGGACAAGGTGTTTTCTGCTCCACGCTATGGTGAGAGTGAGACTATTTTTGTCGCACGATTTTTTTTTTCGCCAATTTAAAGCCTAACCCCCTTATTCACAAACGTCTGCTAACCTACGAATAAATAAAACATGGAAGCCGCACGCCATACTAAATTGCCTTTCAAAAACGGTCCTGAATTATATAGTTGACAAGTGTCACTCCCTCTTCAATGCATCACGGCAATGAATTTGAATGTCAACCTATAAAAACTTAAACCGCCATTTAAAAATAGTTCTGATTGGTCTGTCAAAGTTTTGATTGGCTATATTCAATAAACATTTGTCAAAGATGTTGCGCCGAAATATGCGCGGTGTTACGAAAAGCGCTATGTCCTGCCCATCTTGGCACAATTGAATAATTGGTTTTGGGGCATTTTTGAGCTGGCGTTAGACGTCCATGTTACCTATAATTATGTATATGGTCGCAGCTACTAACCTAACAAGCCGCTAATAATTGTTTGTCCCTTTCTGTCTTAACAATGTGTCCATAAGAGCAAAAGGGACAAACAATGATTAGCGGCTTGTTAAGTTAGCAGACGTTTATGAATAAGGGGGTAAAATATCTATGTGGCAACCCCGCCCCCGCTATAATCTATAACTTACCTTGGTGCTTAGCCAAGTTGCCAATTGCTAGCGCTTAATCGTCAATCGTAAACGAAAGGCAGCTAAGCTAACTGTCTTTGTCGCACTAATATGACAGAGTTACAGAGAGGGAAAACTACGATACGCTACTAAGCGCTACCGATTGGCAACTTGGCTAAGCATCCTTATCCCGTAAAGGCGTATACATACACTAGATCTTACGAAACTTATGTTTTATGGTCAAGTCAAGTTCACAGCCGAACAGGTCGACGGCCTATCCTCCACACCGCTCTAATGATATTGTTTCGCTCTTTTAATAACTTGTTTAGTGCAATCCCGGATGTGAAAAGAGATGGCAGTGGACTGGTTTGATTTTAGTCTATGGAATAGTGTGAGAAAGGCGTATTTAACTACCTTTTAAGAGATTGTATATTAGTAGTAGTAAATCATGTTATTGTACACAGAATTCGTTGCAACATAGATATAAAGAAATGTAGGTATAAAGGCGAACTTTTCCCCATAAGGGATCTCTTCCAGCTAACCTTTGAGAAATTGAGCGGAGAGTGGAAATTGAGTGGTGGTATATTTATTTATATCCAAGGAATTCGACAGACGCCTGCGGAGAACTGGATGAGAGGTTAAGGCATGACCGAAAGCTGAAGTCGTGGGTTCAAACCCCTCGAACATTGGTGGCCTCGGTATTTTGTCAAATATGTAATAGTCAAGTATGCATTATGTCAAATAATTTATTTTATTTAACCATCGCAGTAAAATTATTAATATTTTACTTACTTTTAAATCCATGAGAGACATACCTACACTTTTACCTTCGTCATCGCCTACAATTCGTCTTTTCATTTTCACTTACAGCGTTACATTTTGTGTCTTTTGATTCGTCGTAGAATTGACATGATTTCCACGAAAACGGCAAACCCCACAACAGTATCCGGCTCGAAGGACCAATGTAGATTTATCTGAAACATAAAACTAAAGAATGTCTGATAAATTGATTGATAATATGAAGCTTAACAGTAAGTACAAGAAATATAATTACAAGACACCTGCTAGAATCGAGTCCTTAAAACGGCATAAGCCACGAAGAAACTGTAGTATTATGAGCCTTTTTTGAAACGAGCTATAATAAGCAATTACTAAATCATTCATTATTTACGCGCGCATTATTGTCCCGTTATCGTTTAGTTACTGGTCAGTCACGATTTTCTATTGACAGGCTTGTTTTTTGGTCGATAATAGACCTTACTGGCTTACATTACGAGTCATATTTGCCGTGGGTGGAAGATAACGGGTTGATATCTGGTGAATGCACGCAGGTTAACTACTTATTTGTTTCTGTACCTATATGACAGTTTAAAGCGCATAAATACATATACACCGTGTTTTTATTGATTTCCGTTAAATTTAAGGGAAGCCTATTTAGGTCAAAAATAATCAATTTCTCTAAGAAACTAGAGTGTCGTGTCTTAACTTTTACTGTTATTGAGTTATTAAAAAAATAAGTTTAATGACTGAACAAGTGTATTGCAACCTTTATTACAGCCTAATGTTACGTATTTTGACATGTGCCGTCAGCAGCCGTCAGTCGCCTGAGAACTTTTTCATAAGGTTCTCTCACACTTGCCATTGCAATTATTATGCAAACGAAAAAAAAAAAATTTTTACGAAATTAACAAAAGCCGATATACTAGGCTACTTCTATATGTCCGACCCAAGTAACCTATCCAATTTAACGGAAATCATTAAAAACACGGTGTATGTATACTATCGGCAATATCTCCGCAAAAAAAGTAATTACAGATATGTAGGTAAATAAATATTGCTTAGATTATCTTATATACATATGTATGAGCATTAGTTACTAGTTGATAGCATATCTATTTAATTTTACTTTTTACTATTACTATTACTTTTATTGTGGTTACTTCTCAGGAATATTTATGAGTAATTATAAAATACAAACAAACGAATAAAAGATTTATCTTTTCAAACACGACAATGTAATGTAAATGTAGTTATTATAATTTAATTAGTACACTGTATCTCTTATTAATCTCTTATTAATTTTAAACGAAACGTGTACCTATACATATAATACGTACGCTTTTGATTTCATGCTGTTACATTACCCTCCCTGTTTTAATATAACTAAATTAAAACATCAAGGTAAATAGTAGTTATTTTAAGCATTTAATGATATACTAATCAAAAATAATTGGGAGGAAATTAAATAGGTAACTTGTTTTAAGCAAATCATACCGTTAATGTTTCAGAATAAAACGGCTTACTTTATTGCCCTTATTGTACAATCAGTTGTACAAAGTTTCAAATCGTGCTTTATGAAATTACTAGCGACCCGCCCCTGCTTCGCACGGGTACTATACCTACATAAAAACCTTCCTCTTGAATTACTCTACCTATTAAAAATCTCATCAAAATGCGTTGCGTAGTTTGAAAGATTTAAGTGTACAAAGGGACATAGGGACAGAAAAAGTGACTTTATTTTATACTATGTAGTGAAAACCAAACGTTACTTATATAATTATTAACAATAACATTTTTGTTACAGGTAAGTTGGAGACACTGAGCTTAATAGCGAAAGCTTTTGACACAATGGGTGCTCTCACGAGTATGAATTAAAAGCTTTAGCTTTCTAGTGGTAAGTCTTGTCAACCGGTTTGTGGGTAGAGAGGCTACAATATTATGGTATTTTATTTTGCCAATTAATTTCCCTTGAAATTTTGACCGTTGTCCAGCAGTGAACTGCTATAGGCTGATAAGTCTGTTGAGAGTGTTATGACCAGCTATGCTATTCTCTTATTCACACATTCGACGCTGCGTTCGTCAACGAGCTCGACGACGAGACAGCCTTCACTTCGACGTAGAGCACAGCGCTGCGAAAAACGGTATTCGCTAACGTAGAACAGCTCGTCGTCGAACTGTAGGCGGTAACTCTCGACGCAGTGTAGTTCCAGCTCACGCCGCATTCGTCGCCGAGCGCTAGTGTCGTTTAAAGTGCATTAGTGAATACCATTTTTAGGCTCGACGCTGCCGCAGCTCTGAGACAGCGCTATTAGCAAGGCGGTTTCCTTAGTGAATAACACTACAGCAATTACGCGGGGCGTAACTCCCATAAGATTGATCAAATATGGATACCTGTATAATTTAATAATGTATGCTAACATATGCACTCAGTGGTTCGTTAATGCAGATTCGAATCAGCTGTGATAGTTAGATAACACTTGCATCACGTAGGAAACGGTAAATCAATTGAACGGAAATAAGACTAAATAGGAACAGGTTTTCAGGTCATTAATTAACTGTGTTGATATGTGTACATATACTTTCGTTTCTTCGCAGTTGACCTGCTACCGCGAATACCGAAGTTCGTAAATTTCGGGGTTTGTCTCTGTCACTCCAACGAAGGTGTCATTAGAGTGGCAGAGAAAAAGTTCGAAGTTCGCAGTAGCAGGCCTGTATGCTTAGCACATGATTGGCGCGACAATATCTCGCCGCGAGATAGTCTATCCGTTCCTCTTTTGTTAATATAGCTAGTGAAGGACGGGAGATCTATCTCGCGACGACATACTGTCGCGCCAATCATGTGCTAACCCTGCTGACCGTATAATAAGGACATCTCCAAACAAACTATTAAGGTGGGTTTACACCGAACTAGCTAATGCTCATTCTATCCCCCAGTTCTACGAAATCAACTAATTTCGACGAATTACGTTTTGTGTAGAGATAGATGGGGGATAAAATAAGCATGTGGGGATAGAATAAGCATTCGCTCGTTTGGTGTAACTTAACCTTTAGAATTACTCACGAACAACATAAGTAGGTAGTAGGTATAGGTACATCAGGTACATGTCATACAGTCGAGAACATGGGCATTTAAATATGTCCATCACGCTCGCTCCAATACGTACGAGTGTATAATAATTAACTGTTTTGCGTATCAAAGTAAATTTGTAAACAATAACGTAAATATTATTTTCATCACACTTGCTGTCTAAGCGCGCCATTGCTTGCGCGCGTAGCGGGAGTAATAGAAAAGTGATATTCCCTAGGGAGTAATAGAAATTTCAGTACGTCATTTAGTAATATTATGTCTTAAAACTTATTTTTTTGTCGGCAAGTGTGATGATTCGAGTGATAAAAGACTCTCGTTAGTAATTCCGTACTTACCTCCCTTGATGCACGATGTACTATTGTTAACTCATGGTACCACTAGTGGTGTGACCCTAAGGCTCTGTGCACACTTGAGATTTGCGAGCTAGTTTTGTATGGAGGCGAAATCATTTCGCGGCGTGCAATTTGCATAGAAATCGCTTTCAAATCGCCCAAGTGAATCGCTAGTGTGAACAGGCCCTAAAATCCTCTGCCTACATGTAGATACTAAAGTGTGATTTGGAGGTTTCAATTCAACCTTTGGGTTGAAACCTCTAAACCTACAAGCTTTGTTTAACCTTAGGGTTGAAACCTCTAAAGCTCCAATGTTTGGCGTTGCATCGAATAAAATGGATTATATTACGTAGCAAGCAACTAAAGAAGGTGACTTACATCCTAGTATGAGTAAGTAGTTTTTTTGTTTTCCGGGAATAGCAATAACTGAAATTATTAGTAGCGGTAGATACGAAATTTTTTTCTAGTATTGAAATCGACATGACACTGGTTAATCAACCGTAGTAGCCATAGCATAAAAAAAATTAAAGAAGGAAGAAAGAACTTTCCAGGAAAATAGGCATTCAAAGCCTGGATGAATCTATGTAAAAATGGTATATAATTTTATTACTATTATATTTATATATTTATTTGTATTACAAGTTTTTCTAAAGGGCTACTGAAGTGTGAATTAATTTATTAAACGGCATAACTTGATCCGCCATTTTGTATGTCGTGTTAGCACTTTATGGTGAAAGTTGTAAAATACAAGTCTCGGAGGCTTATTGTGTTGTGTCATCCAAGGCATGTGAAATGTAATGTAAACAAGGATGTCAGTCTTTCCTGCATTTTCACTTGAAATCATACGTAATAATCACCAAATAAAGATAAAAAACCGACTTCAACCAATTTCTTCAAGATCCTATCATCAGTCAGATTGAAAACCTATTCCTTTTATGAAGTCTATTAAAATAGTACATAACGACACAAGTGCGAAATCATGAAACTCGAAACGAGTGGCGATGTTTTAAATCGACACGAGTTTTCGTATTTCCTTTTTGTATGTGTCTCGTACGACGTCTTTTAGTAGAAGGTACATATGGCCCTCCGAAGTTTTGGACCTGACGTAAAATGAGCCACTTCTAGCACTTCTCACAGGGTGCGCAGGAGTAGCAACAGCATGATAGCAAATAAGCCACATTATCCTCTGATATGGAGAATATCTCGGAAGACTAAATCACTTTTATGTATGTATTATTAAGGCCCTAACATTAGATTTAAGCAAATAGTAATAATATTGGGGACCATTATGTTGTCTTTACAAATAAATCTTTAATTCATAGCAATGTTCCTAGGAGAAGTTTCATAAGTTACGAAACTTCTATAAATAATGTTCTCGGCAATTAAAATTGTACAAGCAATCTAATCATTCCAAAACCGTTGTATATGCATGCCTTTTAAGGTACCTATATTTTATGCCTTATTTACTCAATTGTGAAATACATTATTCTTCATAACACTTTTTTATGGAAACATTCTCAATGAGAACCTACTCTTAAATTCTCATGAAAATTCTCGGGAATTTCCTAGTATATTCCCGCTATTTTGAAAATGTTCTGCAACTTGTACATTGCTATTAATTCATTTATTTTCAAAACTACAATTTATGTACATAGATTAAATCTAACTTATCTACTTAACCTAACCTATATCTAAGATTGGCCCTTGTGGCATTGTACCGAGGATGCTGGCGGCATTTCCTCGCTGTATCGCAATACTGATGCGTTGTGCGAGGAAGTCGCCAGCTCTTCGGTCTTTAGTTACATCAACCAGACGTTTCGCGATCTCAGTAAACAATTTGCGTGCGCTGGGGCCCAATGAACCTAAAGTTTCTATGCCAAACGGTACAAAATCGTACTCTTTGTCGAGGCCCTTATATTTATTACGTTTTTTAATTCATTAAATCTTTAATTAATTCATTAATTCTTTGAAAAAGCGGTCCGGGTTGGTCAGACTCACCCGGCTTAATGAGAATCATAAGTACCTATTTACTAATAATATTAGAGACCACTGTGTTATCTTTGCAAATAAATCATTCATTCATTCATTCATTCATTCTTTGGATAACCGGTCCGGGTTGGTCAGATTCCTAAGTACTATAAGTGGTACATACCTACAATAAGATATAAGATAACTCGTCATTAAGCCAGCAAAGAGGCGGATCAGAAGTATCACAACAAGCTATTTGACGCGCCAATCATCTTAATGCCGTAAGTGCACTTTCTCTGAGCTACATTCAATTGAATGCTGTCATTAAATAAACTACGCTGTACTTCTGATGCGTGACGTCATAGTTTTGTGTGTGACCTTCTCATTTTCATTATAATCACCAAATTAAAATTTTTAAAAAACCGACTTCAACCGATTTCTCTAAGATCCCCGATTTATTTCCATCATTGGTTTCCTATCATCAAATAATAATAATAAACAGTCAATACCCTACCTATTTTCTGAATGCAAATGCTTGTAAATGAATTCAAATTACCAAAAGCACCATACATGTACCTGATATAGGTAATTGAAGAGATCCCTCGATTTCTCCAAGATCCCATCATCAGACCCCAACTTGGTGCCAACGGGACCATCTCGGGGTTATACACGTTCGCTAACAAAAAAATTAAGTCGGATCACGAGTAGAGTGATAACCTGGTAAAGGTCGCAGGAGTCCGCTGGATGCGGGTGGAGCAGGACCGGTCATTGAGGCAATCTTTGGGGGAGACCTATGTTTAGCATTGGAATTCTTTCGGCTGTTATGATGATGATGATGATATTATCAGGGCGACCAAAAATTTTGTTTGCCATTGCCACCTATCCCAAAAATCGGACTCGGTTTCGGGTTGATCAAGAAAAGAAGCCGCAAGCCGCAATATGTCACACAGAAAAAACGTTCATTCATGCGCTCCTTTGGTGTACGTTTTTAACACAACTAGCAAGTGGTAATCTGCAGTTTTATGGGCAGTTACTAGTTATCAAACACTCATCGATGACGCCGCTTAATCACGGCGTATGTGTTGATTCATTTGAAACTGTGCCAATTGTTGCAGACGTCTGCTTACTCACTGCACAGTGGTCGATAACTGAGGTAACAGGATGTTAAAAATAAATAAATATAATTTACTCAAGTAGACCTAACAACAAGCACTTTCTAAACTTTATGTACTTATACGTATTTCAATTATAAAATAAAATCTACCTCTGCTTCTAACCCTACACTATATCGTCGGTTGACAACCAAAACTCAGAGATCGTATCTCAGTTCTGATTCAAAACTGACATAAGAGGTAGCTAAGAGTAGTGACAGCCGACGATATTTTCTGTATTTTGATTACCTATATACATACTTTGATTAGATTAATTTGTGTAAAAATAACCTATAACAGATATTCATTTAGAATTAGGTAATAAGTTTCGCTGAAAATGTATTATTCAAAAAAATTTTGGGGCTAAAAGTATATAAATATCAGCGCTAAATGTATAATAATCATAAAAATGAAACTAAGGTAAACAAACAATGTATTACTCATTCATGCAGATCGGTATGCAGTTGTGTAATGAAAAGAAACCTTTTAACTTTTTTGAAGAAATCCGATGCCCTAAATTCGAAGCCTTTGTAGGCTGGAATTTATGAGAAAAAACTTTGTATTATCGTTGAGAGAAAATACTTATTATGTTTTTGTTTGGGTTTATAACCTATCGGTTATTTATTACGAAACATAAATTTGAAATAAAAACACTCTCTTACATAAAACTGCAATGAAATAGGCTATAGCAATATTATCAATAACAATTTATTACATTGACATCTACTATTACAAAAAAAATTGATTGTCACAATACTTAGGTATCTATTCACAAAAATGTATATTTAGAATATTATTAAATTAATTAAATTAATTACAACTTTCAGATTAAATAAAATAATTCTGTTATGCGAATTCATAAATTATAAATATTATGCTATGGATATCCAAGGGCACTTGTCTCGATGATTGTCCTTCTTCAAATCTTGTAAGTTTTACCGACTTCCCGGATACCGATTGATCTCAAATGTTTGTATAAGTTTGTACGTTCAATGACAATGCAATATAATGATATCATGGTCTGATGATGGCCTGACGTCACAACCACAGAAACTTGGGATTCTTGCGACACAAGCTTGACGTTTTTAGAAATGATCCGAAATATTGGTTCAGCAATACTTGCGATAGACAGAGTCGCGTGGAAGTAGAAGAGGGAGGCCTTTGCCCAATAGTGGGATACAGGCTAAATATCAATAAATATTAAACTAAGGAAGTTGGCACAAGATTCCGGGAAACAGTCGTTGGTACCTCTGTGCATCATCCGGCATGCCCGGTGGCGATAGACTAGCTAAATATATGGCGGGTGTTGAACCCACGACCGACATCCATGAGATACGTTATTTTAGTTTGTCTTATGGGGTGACCTTGTATACTAGGTTTCAGTTGAAGTGGTTATGCAAATGTCGATAAAAAAATTGCAAGGATTTTTTTGTAGGCATGTTAAAATATTACTATACCTATACCTATATAAGTACTCTTTATTTCACTGATTACGTAACGTAGGCTAGGTTTTTTACAAAATGTCTGTAAAAGTAAAATACAATAAAACATACAAAAATGTAAACACATTTTTAATTACCTTTATTGTACCTATAAACTTATTTTAAATTATGAAATAAACACACAAATAAAGAAATCTTATCTAAGATAAAAACTAATAATCTAAATAGAAAAGATAAAAATATATTAAATAAAAATACTTACCATAAAAAAACCCCTATAAAAAGAATACCCCGTCGAGCAGGTCTGTCTGGGGCATGGACCCCATGACGCTGGCGGCGTTCCCTCTTTGGATCGCAATGCTGATCCTTTGGGAAAAATAGGCGCCAGCTCTGGGGTCCCCAGAAGCGTGGATCAACTGGGACGACAGGGTCCTCATAAACACATTATAAAAAACCTAATCTAGGGTGCCGCCGGCAACGGGGCGGGCCGTGTCCAGGATTACCGCCTTCTGCATCTGACCCTTGATCCAACCACCTAGCGAGAACCTCTTGAGGTGTTGATCGAGACTCTTCGCTTTGAGATAAAAAAAAATGGTAAAACGAAATAAAAACCGCTGGTTTTATTATCTATAAAATAAATTATATTTATTTCCTTGTTTCAATTAATGAAAATGATATGTTCCAAAACGTAATCATAATAAATTATTATATTTATGATTCGTTATACCATGAAGTGACGGCCTTCTTTTTAGTTCCTTCTTCAATATCGGTTAAGGAAATAAGCAATTACTTTATTGTATCAGTTTTTTGCTATTTAAGTTACTTTTTTAATAGTCAATGGTAGGTATAGTATAGTAAACTTATTTTATTTTCTTCCGTAAGATATGAAAAATTGTACCTATGCATTAAAAATCTTAGAATCGTCTATTTGTGTCAGCAGCTCACAGTATTATATACTAATATTTTAGTAAGTATATTTGTGTCGTAGGCGTAGGGTAGTTTCATTAATAGTAAGATTAGTAAGTAATATTGTACAGCACCGCCCACAACTTCACTGCTTTGCCTTAAGGTTGACTGGTAGAGAATGCCTTTTGGCATTAAGTTCGCCTTTTGTACATTAAGGTTTTCTTTTGTGCAATAAAGATTAAATAAATAAATAATCCTGCTATTGACTAGGGCTACCGGTATCCGTGTTACCCGCGGACACGTGTACACGTATCCTTAGCACCGGCGGTACTAAGAACCCGAACGACACGAAACGCCAAGAAACGTTTCCAACTTAGAAACGTTTCCAAGCGCGGGTCCGCGGATCCACTTAGAAACTTTTCCAAGCTTGAGTCTTGCGGATCCATTACAATTGAATATTCGAAAAACCTATGTTTTTATTAGTAAAAAGTCTGAAACAAAACAATACCTACCGAAAAATTCGCAGTTTTTTACGAATTACGCAGCTAGAAATTTTCTTTTCCCCTCACTAGCTCGTAAAGTGCTCGTTTATCCTTTAATACGAACGTGTAAAAACGCATATTATTCACATGTGTGGCAAAGTAATGACCTTGGTTTTGGAATAACAAAACGTAAAATGCTCATGGAAATTGTTCCATATTAATGATAATTAAATAATTTGTTTGAGAATTTAGTGTAAAATACAAACCTTTATATAATATGATGATTTTAACATATAAATCCTAAAATTCCATAAGTAACAATTGTTTTAGTGAATGGTGATAAGATGACTAGATGCAATCTCAAAACGCAGAAAATGTCAACGTCAACATTGTCAAAGAATATTATAGGTTATAATCTTTATTTACCGACTCGAACACGCATAAAAATAGTAAACTAAACAACTTTTAGGGTGTTCTGTTATAATTTTGTAAAAATAATGAATGAGAATGATTTAATAATGCATTGGCGTTGGTGTGCAACTTCAGGAATGTGTTAAAATCGTGCTGCGTTTACTTTTTCGTGGTAAGTTTACTGCGACAAAATCTTGCATTAAATACATGATGCATTTGGAAAATTATTATCACTAACCCGATGATGATTGTAATGTGAACAAATAATTACTAAATATCATGAGACAATTATCTTACACAAATCGACCTAGTCTCACGGTATGCTTAATTAAGGCTTCTTGTAGCTACTAAGCGACGATAATACATACATATTTACATATATACATACATACTTAAACCATGATCAAAGAATAAATATTTGTGATAAACTCAAAAATACCCTCGCCTGGTTTCGAACCCAGAACCCCCTGCTTCGTAGGCATGCTCACCAACAAGCTACAAAAGCTGACAAGAGCATCTATCATGTCACGATGAAGCTGCTCATTTTTGCAATGTATGCATATGCAACGCTAATCCACACATGAAATGCAATATTACACGGTAATCTTACATCTCGCTACCATCTCTCATCTTTTGCAGTTTCACGGTCACTTTGACCGTCCCTGATGTATTCGAGCTATGAAAACGTCGATTTGATTTGTTATGCGACCTTGACTTGACCCAATATGAATAAGCCTATTAAATTAAAATTGTAGAAAAACTAGTGGCAGTTCAAAATAAGGAGAAATTACTCAAGTGATTCACTTTTTATCTTTGTTAGAACCTAAGTACATAAACCATAAATAAATAATAATGTAGGTAAGTTTAAGTTTAGTAAAAGCTAAATCTAGGTAGGTACTTAGAGTAAAAACAACATTTGTACGCCAGTCAGAACAAGAATCGTGATAGGTACTGCAAATTTTTACAACATCTATAGATGACGATCATTCATTCATAAATAAGTCCAGGTGTGTGTAAATAAATCATCACAAATAAATATTTGATGCTCATCAGTCATGACTCTAACAAATATATTCGTTTCCGGATACGAACCCTATACCTCCAGCTCGCAGACACTCGTCCACTGCACCATGTCTAACTTCGAAATCCGCAAATTTTGAGAATTTGTCTCTCTCACTCTAATGACGTCTTCATTTGAGTGACAGAGAAAAATCCTCGAAATTTAAGAATTTCGATTTTCGCGGTAGTAGGCATGATACCAATCAGTCTTACCACTTCTTTTGATCATCTGCCAGATATAGCGATCGACATCAATACAATCAACAATCAAAAAGAGACGAGTAACCGCGACAAAACCGCGAGTAGCGACTAGCGACCAAACTGAAGATGTGCTAGAACCGCTGGAGGATCAAATCGACTTCTTCACGGTTTCAATAGGCTTTGGCCCATAAACTGCCGGTTAGACATACGCTAAAAAATGACGAAACCGAGAGCACATTAGCGAGATGCAACCGGCTTAACGGTACATGTATCAAGACTGACACACTTTTCGACCGATACGTATCGTGGACAAGAAGCAGTCTTGTGTTTATGTAGGTACTATATTATTGAATATATTTTTTATATAGGAACGGTCGCCCATATACACGCTGTGTCCTGAGTCACTTATATATTATATATTTTTGCACGTGTCTCGTACGACGTTTTTTAGTGCAGATGGGGCCCTCCGAAGTTCTGTATTTTACTTGACGTAAAATGACACAGTTCTCGCACCAGTGTGTCATTTTACGTCAGGTTCAAAACTTCGGACTACTACTCAGGAAAAGTAAACTTCAAGCTTCGCGTGCGTAAATTTTTCTTTTTAAGGCACTTGTATTGAAAAAAGTCGTTCGATGCACGTGTAAAAACGTCTTTTTAACTAGGGGGAATTGTCGCCCTCGTTTCACTCGGGCTCCAACTTTCACCCTCGTCGAAAAAAAAAATGTTTGCACTTGCATCGAAATGTACTATTCCATACAAATATTCGTTAGGTAGGTACGTGATCTCGACGTTTTGTATAGGAAAGTGAATTTTCAAATCATGCATTAGTCCCATACTAAAAAGTGGTTCAGTGTGACATTTATACGGTGTGTGCGAAGTTATAACAACATGTATAGGCCAACCTTAGAAAATGTTTTTTTCTAACGGTTTTTATTTCCCTTATTTTGTCCTAATGAGAATAAGACACTGAACCTTCTGTTTTTAACTTCTAAAATAGGGGGTTCTCAATTTTACTGTATGTTTTTTTTACACTCTGTTTAATGAATTTAAATTACTGATATATATTAGATATGCCTTGGCCTGTTATTTCCACGTTAGATAATTAGACACAAATCATTAATTTATCAAATTGTGTAATTTGGTAAGTACGAATACCTAAACGACGTATTACGTACGAGTAAGATAATTAATGTTCTTGTTTTTAACATTCACGCCAATTTTAACTTGATCCTCGTTCCTTTTTTGTTTTTTTTTGATATTCCGCTATTTCGTGATAAAGAAATACAGAGATGCCCACACCGGGCCTACTACTGCGAAAATCGAAATTCGTAAATTTCGAGGATTTTTCTCTGTCATTCAAACGAAGGTGTCATTAGAGTGAGGTAGACAAATCCTCGAAATTTACGAATTTCGTTTTTCGCGGTAGGGCCGCGGGATTCGAATCGGCGGCGGCCCTACTGCTAACTTCGAAATCGGCAAATTTCTAGGATTCGTCTCCCTCACTCTAATGAAACCTTTGTTGGATTGACAGAGACAAATGTACGAATTTCGAAGTTCGAGGTAGCGTATAATTATGTTATCTAGAATTACTTATTAGTGTCTTCACTACACGGATTTCGATGTCTCACCGAGTTTTTCCAGAAAACTATAATTTCACAACTGAATCATGTGGTTTTAATCATCGTCACAGATATTAAGGTCGACTTACGGTATTCTAACACGTTTCTCACACTTCATGTATTGCGACAATATTGATTCATCTTGTGAATATACTGGTATTGTAATATTACTAATTACTAGTCTGAAATCAAACCTGCGAACAAATAAAATACAGAAGCAGCACGCCATAATATATGAAAATTTCAAAAACGTCCTTGAAATTTTGTTGTCAATTGTCACCCCCTTTTCAATTCAGAACGCTTACGATTACGAATGTAGGATTATGATTTATGATATTATAATATGATATCATCAATATTATATAATATCATTATACACTGCAGTTTAGTTGACTGACCGTTCAGTAAAAACTATACGATTATATTAGTTTCTATTCAAATCTCTACATAAGTTTTATTGTGAGACAAATATTTTGGTATTTAAGTAGTCAGGTAATTAGTGTTAATTTGACCGGTGGTTGCTAAGACTGAGTGGCCGAGTGATATAGGCATCAGCCGCAAAAGCTGAATGGATGCACATGGGTGCCGCCGTCCCCATCTCGGACGTTGGTAATCTTGGTCTTCTATTCCAACAAATAATTTTCCTAACTCCTACCACAGACTAGCCTACCTTACAGTGTAGACTAACCAAGTAACAACATACGGTCATATTACCCAACTACGATTTCTATAGACAACTAAAAGTAGTATCCATGATATATATTTACCAACAGCTTTCTAAAAGGGCATTCACTCTCTCTGATTGAATAATTCGTCGTTACCAAGGGCCCGCACCGCGGCAAATTGAGGGTTTGCCCTCGACACTTTAATTGATACTTTTGTTCGAATAAAATGGATGATTTATGTTACTTACACGCTTGCTTGAGTCTTAATCTTGTAGCAAGTGTGTGTAGGATCTTGAGTAAAACAATTATTTTGGTCTTCGGGGTATTTATTTTATATTATCTTCTTAGTTTAATACAATTTATTAATTTATAATGTGGGAGCGTGCTGTGTTCCCTGGCACGGGTGGATAGCAAGAGGCAGCTGTCACACTGACACTTGTCAAGCTTCAGTGGCAGTGACAGTGACAGTGACAGTGACAGCGACAGCTGCTTTTTACTAACTATGCTACAGTGTGTTCGGTTAGACACATGAAGTTTAAAACAAAATGAATGTAGTATCTATAGAACTATAGAATAGGCCAAACCTGTGTCCAATAAAAGCTTAAAAACTAGCATTATTCCGTAATCACGCTTTTTTAGAACACAATATTGGTTTTACTACGAGTTTAAAATCTTAAACCTTGAGTTCACATAAATTTTTAGTTAAAATTGCTGATAATTTATTCACGTAAAAATATATCTGCGAACGTGTTCCACGATATTCTGTCAAAGATGTCAAATGCTATGGAAAGTCAGATATTTGTTTACATTTCTTTTAGATTTTACTGTCGATTGGTATACTATGTAGTAGGTACCAATATTTTTCAAAGAATATGAGCTTTAAATATGGAGTGATCCATATGACAAATAATCATTTACTTTTTAAGCTGATTGTACCCCACGGGCTTTTGATTGTTCATCGTCTTGGAGAAAAGAAAAACTAGCACAAGAGTGACACACGTCACGATAAACGTTAAAAGGTCAACGATCATTATCCCGCTGTCATATTACTTTTGTCTGGCGGGAAGTTGGACGATTTTTTCGTCTTTTTTCTCCTACTTTTTTACTATAAAAATACTGCAGTAACCGACAGCCTCCTCGTAGCTACCCGTCTTTTATTAATCAATACAACCAAAAAGAGAAGGGTATCCCCGACAGGCGCGAGTTGCTGAGGAATACAAATCACAATATACAGAGTGTTTTTTTTAAGTGGGACAGTATGGGGAAATCGAAAACTATAGAAGATACAAGGAAGCTGTCTTAGGAGACATTAGCTATTTTTTTGAGATAATAATTTTGGCATTTTCAAAATTTTGGTCAAGTGCGAGTTGTACCTAAAAATTAATAAAATTGATAAAAAAAATTTTTGACGCGGATCGACGTGATTTCATGCGTAGACAATTTTATTGTATTGGATAAAAACAATCTGAACAGCAGATGTTAGTCAAATTTAAGAAAACCATTTCTCATATTACATCCACTGTGAAGTGTCTACCTACTACTGCAAGGTCAATATTTAAAAAAGTATTACCTACACTTTTTGAACACGACATTTGAATTTGGAACGTTTTATTTAAGTTCAAAAGGATTTTAATAAGTTACATGTCGCGAACTCATAAAAAAAAAACTTTAAATTTGGAATGACCATTGAGTATCTATTCGTATTTTGATATTTGTTGGATATTTTCATTATTTTTTTCTTTATGAGCTCGCGACATGTAACTTATTAAAATCCTTTGAACTTAAATAACACGTTCCAAATTCAAATGTCGTGTTCGAAAAGTGTAGGTAATACTTTTTTAAATATTGACCTTGCAGTAGTAGGTAGACACTTCACAGTGGATGTAATATGAGAAATGGTTTTCTTAAATTTGACTAACTTCTGCTGTTCAGATTGTTTTTATCCAATACAATAAAATTGTCTACGCATGAAATCACGTCGATCCGCGTCAAAAAATTTTTTTATCAATTTTATTAATTTTTAGGTACAACTCGCACTTGACCAAAATTTTGAAAATGCCAAAATTATTATCTCAAAAAAATAGCTAATGTCTCCTAAGACAGCTTCCTTGTATCTTCTATAGTTTTCGATTTCCCCATACTGTCCCACTTAAAAAAAACACTCTGTATACTAGGGCGTCTCAGGTATTATTATATTATGACGTCAAAATAAGGAAAACCTTGTGCTAACCACAAATCGCTTTAAATTAGGTTAGGTTAGTTAAATCGTATAATAGGTTCGGCCGCCAACACAATCATAGCATAATACACAGAATAAGTCAAATAATGTACCTATTCTTGTAAGGATTCCTCTTATTTTCAAACAGCATTAAGTACCTAGCTTATAACTAAATCATGAACCGATATCAACAAAAAATATAAATTTTATGATAGATACCTACCTATATCGATAAAGTCAATTACCGACGCTGCTTGGTCTATACACTGTATACCTATTTAAATATTTATCACACGGGTTACTCGCGTAATTTAAGTCGATAATTGCCCGACATGTTTCGATCCATTTAGAGGATCCTCATCATGGAGTATCCGTGACCAAAGCCCCACGTGTACTGCCTGTGAGTAATCCGTGTGATAAATATTTAAATATGAGTCTCACGTTAGTTATAATTATAATTCCAAAACTGTATACCTACATTATAAATGACAATGTGGCCAAAAATCACTGCGTTCCCATTTCCGACGAGGTTTTGGGACTCTGAATAGACCTCTGATGATCTATTTATAGGGCCAAAATCGACTTGACCGTCGCCTGTGAAAGTTCTTCGAATTGTATAAGAACCAAGCGTGTAACAATTTTCGTGGGTACTGTGATGTCACGCGTATCTTTTCTTTAGTGATGTGTTCAACTGATAGAGGTGTGCGCCGATCGGAAAATCGTCGGCGGCGGCGTCCGATGGTTTTTTGACCGGCGGCGGCGGCGTGATCGGCGTGAAATCGGCGTGACCTTGACTGAATTCGAAACATAGCTGTCACTCAGAAATGTGGTCTAAACGTACTATATTTAAGTAATCGAAGTATGTACATCACCATAAAATATCGAAAATACTTCCAATTATCATCATAATCATTTTACAGCCATAAGATAAGACGTCCACCGCTAAATATAGGCCTTCTCTTTGAACCTCAATTTATGCTGGTTAGAAGCGACCTGCATCCCGCGACTCCCGGCGATCACCATAAAGTTGTTGGTCCATCTTGTGGGCGGACGACAACGCTCCGTTTTCCAGACCGTGAGCTTCTATCAATATGGCCCGCCCATTGCCCCTTCAGCTTGCTAATCTAGAGGGCTATTTCGGTGACTTTAGTTCGTCTCCGGACCTGATCTCAACATTTCCGATTGGATAAAGTAGACAAACTCCGAACATAGCTCTATAGCTCGTTGAGCGACTTTGCGTTTTGAGATATGGTCGATAGTAAAAGACCACATTTCAGAATCTTAACTCAATACTGACTTTCGTCTTATGAAAATGCGGTATGTCGGACGACAATAAATTGCATAGTTTCCCAAACGCTGCCCAACCGAGTTGAATTCGGCCTGTTCATATCTTTCTCGAAGTTGAAGTTACTTAATTGGACTCCGTGTCTCAAGTAGGCGTACAAGTAAACAACTTGGAGTAAAGAGTTTTCAACAGAGACTGGGATGGGCACAATATTGGCATTTGGCATAAGTTTCGTCTTGCCCATCATGTCCATGTTAATTTTTGTGCTCACTCATTAGGAGCCCCATTAGAGGTCATTGAGGATCGTGCTGAGTTCTCCTCCATTGCCTTAACATGACTACGATGTCCTCCGCAAACCGAAGGTGAGTGATGTATTCACTGTTTATGGTCATGCCAGTTCCATGTCATCCTAGGAACTTAAAGACGTCTTCCATTGCGGCAGTAAACAGTTTCAGAGAAATAACGTCTGTGTTACGCCTCTTCGCAACGGAATCGTGTTAATGCTCTGCTCCTGTATTCGGATTAACATTGTGGCGTTACTATATAAATACTTTAACACTTTGATGTACCGATAGTTATCGCTGAAGACTCAAGTACTGCTTACATTTCCACTGAACCGAAGGCTTTCTCATAGTGAACAATCGCTAAGCATAATTGGAAATTATACTCTTCAGTCTTTTGTATAATTTGCTGCGGCATAAGGGGTGTACCGATAAAAAACTGGCAAATTCAAATGAAAATAATCGGGTCAATATAGTTAAAAAGTTGTAATTTCTGGCTTTTGTAATTAACTAAGAGGCCTTAAATTAGCTAACTTTGGTCCTTTTTTGTTGCTACTGCTTTTTTAGTATTCACAATTCAAGTTCTCCAGAACCCCTTCAAAATCTATTTTTCCATTTTCCACTTTTTTAATTTTCCACGGCACGATTTCGTGTTCAGCAGAAATTACCAATATTTCTAGTTAATCTCCATGTTTTTTTTTAATACAACCCTGCCTTGGGCGCAGTAATACTCTGTGAAGGGAATTATGTCACATTAGTCACAAATTATGTGAATTTTCTATGGGTCTTTAATCAATTATTGAATACAATACAAATTTCAGCCTCTTTAACACAGTTTTATGAAGCGAAATCAGTGCCAAAAAGTATCAAGGATATTATGCATAAGTCAAGGATATCTTAAGGAACACGGGAAGAATGGCCAGATATATTGACGACAGTCCCATAATTTAGAAAACTGCATACAAAAAGAAAAAATGTTTGGAAAAGATAATTTGGAAGAATCTGTACTGTGAGTACCTGAAATGCAGTAGTGACACAAAGGTACTACAGTCAGCTAAGTTAAGAGTGCCTGGTTAATTTCCAAAGCTTAAAATTATAGCGACCTAACTATATCGATCCGATTTTATTATTTGAAATTTACAGTTTTTTATCGGTACACCCTTCATGAAAGCGAATTATGAGTCTAAGCTGTAGCTTCCTTGGAATCCGGCTTATTCTGGAGGCTAAAAACATCAAGTCCGTGTTTCACACACACACAGTCTAATGTCCTTGAAAACAATTTAAAAACATGGCTCAGGAACGTGACGGGTCTGTAGTTTTCCAAAAAAGATGTTATTAATATTACCTTTTTTTGGAACAACACCAACTTGCCTCTGTTCCACGTGTCAGACGTTTTCTCTCGGAAAATTGCCAGCTCGAATTAAAGAGCTTCAGGACGACTTAAAGTATCGGTGTTACACTCCCTCTTAGAAGTTCCGTTATTCCGTTTTCACCCGGCGCCTTGTTGGTCTTAAGCTGCTTCAGGAACATCTTAATGTTGCACAGACTTATGTCCGGGATATCTTCGGTGTAAGGTCAGGATACCTTGGTTCTTGAATCTCCTACTAAGCTGTCAACGGGCTTCATGTCCGAAATGTACGGCTGGAATTGTCCATAGAACCTCTCGATCCCACCAAAAACATATGCTTTTGTCGACGTTTTGCAGGTACCTTCTAGCTTTTAGCTTTGGCATAGCATGAAAAATGTATATTGCTCGTGGGTTCACTTTATATTGTTACAAGCATGTGGCAAGCAAGCGTAAACGACGCATTTTGAAGTGATTCTGTTAATATAAAAACTAAGTCCGTGATGAAATTGTAAACCTTTTCATTTACTGGGAAAATTATTAGAATTATAAAACGAATCAAAATTTTTGACACGCCGATTTCACGCCGGTCAAATTCATCGGCGGCGGCGGCGTGGAAAAATCATCGGCGGCGGCGGCGCGGCGCACATGTCTAGTTCAACATAAGCAGAATCGCTTCAAATCATGGGATCATACTACTATGTATTTAACTCTTACCTGGCGCCAATAGGATATAGTTGATATAGTTCTGTGGTCACCCACGTCCCAAAATTAAGACTCATCGTATGAAGAACTTCAAGTAGTTTGACCACAGTCGGTTCACCGCGAACTTCGAAATTTAATAAATTTCGAACATTTGTCTCTGTCACTCCAGCGAAGGCGTCATCGGGGAGATAGAGACAGAAGATCGGTAGTTTTGGTGATCCTAGAGCGAATCCAAGGGTTTTTGGCGAGGATATGTCCAGTGGACGTCTTATCTTATGGTCAAAGTATTGAAGATAGTAAGTACGAGTAGGTATTAAATTTAGGTAGGAAATAGGTACATAGGTATGTTATTCAGCGAAATAAGCGAGTATGTGATTGTGCCGAGCTCAAATCGAAGCATTCAATCTTACAAGCAATTAAACTCATGTTCGATCGAAGGACGGCGAACAATGAAGGGGAGACCGGGGTCAACAGGACCGGTGGCAAAATTATATACGTTTTTAGGAATGGAGATTTAAGATTCTTATTGTCAACGCAGTATATTTGCTTAAAGGTAGATAGATATGAATGATTTTGATAGCTCTGACATCTATGTTGTTATTTAAGTGAGCGTGCAGTCGACCACAAATAGATACATCCACTTTTTTATCTAATTACAATGCTGTATATCTCTTTATAGTTGATAAACTTAGCCTGTTCGGTAGATAATTTAAAACATTCTTTAGTTTACTACTACTTTAGGTAACTTAAAACATCATTTAGTTTCCAATGTATCACGTTATTCAGACAAAGCAGTGACATAAGAGAGCGGAACATCATAGTACCATTCATACATTTTGCTTTCCGCAATTATTTTATTTTTTTCCAGTGATTTAAAACACGTTGATGCGCTATTATCATTATGGTTATTCTCATGAAATATGTTGCGGTTTAATGTTTAATTACCGCAAATTCATTATAAAATATATGTAAAACGTGATTAGGCGTAACCGCAAACATTCGTTTTAAGAATAGCCAATAAACATGAAGATACTTAATTATTGATTAATTAAGGCAGTGAATGTAGAACATTTTTATATCATATTATATAAAACACGTTGTTTACTTTACGTCCACAGCTTAAATATAGTATATCTGGCTAATATTAAGTACTTAATAGTTTAAGTCGCAATATTCGAATATTCTATTAACTCGTCAACAATTTCAACATGTTTACTGAAACTACTTATATTTTAAAAAGTAACTAGGTACGTAAAGGTTTTATTTTGTCGCCCAATTTGACGCATTCCTGTTGTGATCTCATGAATTGGATTACACGATTTAATAATTGTGCCCATGAGCCACTAATAACCTGGCACATAAGTCATATTGAGTAATTTTTAGTAAAAAAAATCACTTTCCCATACAAAATGTCACGAAAATATGTATTAAAAATTGTTTTCATTTCGCAATTTCAGGGTTGGTCTCATACCTAATGATGACTTACATAGTACGGTGTGTGCAAGATTATTAATGATTCATGGAATACCTTGTACAAGTATTGTTATCTATTCGGTCCTCTAGTTAAATGTAGGAGTCTTGTCTTAAATACATTATTATAATTACATATGTATGGTCCAATCGACCCCGCTCTTCTCAACAATAACCTACCGTATGTAGCTCCACACACACAAACACTATTATACAACTTACGTTCGTAGAAAATGAAACACTAACCTACGAGAACGATGATATAAGAAGGCATAGGTTGTAAAGGGTTGTAGCATTGGCTATGCTATATATATATATACCTGATAGAAACTACTACAAACATTTAAAAAAAATCTAGTATTTTCTATAAAAAATCCACCTGACCCGTATTCATTGACCGAAAGTGTAGATAGTAATTTAATAATAAATCGTCCTATTACTGCAAATAATTAATTATCGATAAATTCATTATCGAATAACACAATTCGTGGACTTCACTGGTATTTGCACTAATAGGACGAAAAATTTTATAATAATCACAATTTTTTATCGATCGATGTACGTAGATTCTAAACAATTCACATAATATCATATCCTCTATAAAATTTTCATCAATGGATCTCAAGTTCTCGACTGTCTCAAAACAAAGTAATGCAACTGATACGCACGTCGTCGTCGGCGCAACAGATCATATATTATGTATGTACATGTAGGTATATTATTGTATGTAACTAGCCCGAGGAGGCATTGTAATACAAAACGCATGATTTTGTTGTTTGTTTATTCTTTTGTACAGTTACATCTGATATTTCGGTAAAAATGCATACACGACCTCGTTACATTAGCAGGTACTGTTTACATATTTATGGTGTGTCATTTGTACATATATTATCAGACGAAACTTCCGCGATACTAAATATAGTATATTAATACATTCATATATCTAAAGAAACATATCTAAATACTGACGTTTCAAAAGATTGTGTACTACCCTTATCTTTAAGCACTTACGTAACATCAGTAAACATAAACATATTACGAGTATATATAATAAATACAGTGTGAATATCTGAAACATCTCTACTTATATCTACACAAATCATGTTTTCTTGTAGGTACTGTATTTATTATTTTATAGAAAAATTAGTTGAAATTTGACCTATTTTATAAAAATCCCGTTGCATGTTAGCTCAAATATAGTCTCAGCCTATGAAAACCGTAAATCCGTTTCTATCATTCCCTCCATCTCTACAACGTGTCTATAACCGTTTTTCTACCGTTGCTCGTTACGTAAACGAGACATTTCTAAAGCAAACTGATAAATAACTGTTCTTTTATTGACAGCACGAGATTCGTGTATTGTCACTTCCTCTTTGTCGGTTTTTGTGGCTTTATCGTCGTTCAAAATCTCATTCTTTTCATATTTCGAGTTTTGATCGACAGCTTGCTTGTGCGTTAATTTTGACGCAATATTGCGCTGTCATTTGATTTATATTTATAGTATTTCTATACTTTTTATCTCTTAATCACGGCTTTTTTATCATAATTAACGGATAGAGAGGTTTGTTTTTGTGATTTTAGTTCTATGTATCTATTGCACTGTCATTCAATTGTTGTTTCTTCTTATTCTTTTTACGTTCCCTTTCATCAGTTGTTGAATTAGAAAGATTTTTCTTGTGATTTTAGTGTTGTATAATTGAATGGGTAACACCTTCTAGAATATTTGTATCTAACTGCCTTTGCCTTGTGTTGTTCTTATTGTTATTGTTCATTGTTCCAAATCCAAGAGTGTAACATCTGGTTAATTATAAGGATCTTCAGCGGAAGCTAAGTCATCCTTAACTTGGCTCTTGCTTATAAATGTTTTATATTTTGAACCTTATTCTAATACAATAAGATTCACAAATTATCAATCAACATCTTTGGTTCCATGGACAACGCAAACGCAACATCCTCGCATATGTCATAGATTACCATCAGCTTTACCCCAGAACTGATACGTCGTATGTCCTGCGCAAATGTATAGGAGTTAGAACTTTTGAGTTTCGAATGTTTTATCATCCATCGCTCATTAACCGTTGAAATCGACGTATGACTCAATTGCTAATTGCTATATCGGTTCAGAACGTGACTTGTTTCTTGGTGATGCTTTGTTTTTCACGAAGATTATCATCAACATTACCTTATTGCGTCTTAACATCGTTAGTAACTTAGTTTGGCTGATCTTTGACATCATATTTAATTGTTTTTAGCAACCGTTATTAAAATTTTGTAATAACGGAAATTTTAACGATGTATTGGAATGTTGCATCATTGCATCGTTTAAATCATATTTAATCGTGTTTCCCAACGGCTTGTCAACGACGTGCTTTATTTACCCAAGGGACCGAATAGCAAAAAATAACGATAAAAAGTGTAAAAACCCAGGGAGCTATAGCTATTGGGCACAACTGCATAGCAGCCATTCATGGGAGAGCAAAGGAGCAGCGGTGAAACCAGGGAATGTATTCAGCGGTTAATAATACCATTTCAATGTAATAACTCGTTTGTCGTAAATTAAAAAAGTTTGCTTCAAACTCCTGCTTCAATAGACATGATGTCAAACGAAATGTATATCCATTTGAATAATTAGCAGTGTATTTCAAGAAACATGGCTACTTAATACTTGTAACGTAATTTGAATTTGTGACGTCATCGTTAGCGGTAAAATAACATTAATCATGGTAATAATTTTAGTATCAAAAGTTAAGTTTACGTAATTGTAATACGAACAATTTTATTATTTATGTAAATTGCCAGATAAATCACATTAAAATCAATTAGTGAATCACATTAAAACGGGCGAGTCCGATCATAGAATAACATACTTCCACCGTTGAGACACATGGTATTTACAAAGAAAATTTGGTGTCATCGCTCCGAGCTTTTTAGTCATATAACCTCCATTTGGCTACATTACTCTAAAATACTCAATATTTCCGTCTTTCTGCGGCGCGAGAGTGAAAATAACGCCACCCAATTTAATCTCAATACAAAACTCACCGCGAGAATAAAGCCTATCGTGTTCGAGAGAGCGAGGGAGATTGCATTCCGCCGCTCACTGACGCATGCGCACCGCCGCCGACCGGTCGCGCCGAATCCCGCGCATCTACGATTTATTTACCACCAGTGACCAGTGAGAATCCGGAATTTCGTAACTAATCTGTGATGGTGCTGTGTTGTGCAGTGGAGTGAAGTGCCTGTAAAGATACCCGTGAACACTTTCACTGGACTGAAAGTTTCATTCTTACGGAGTTCTTTTAAAAAGGACCTAAAAATCGCCGCGATTAGAGGTATTATCGAAATAGCAAATATATTTAAAGAATAGTTAGTAACTCTCATAAATCTGAAATTAAAATAAAACACACACACAATTCCGTTTCTTTACCGAAATAATAGCAAAAAGTGTCTCATTAATCAAAACGTCGAAAGTAAAAGTTACTAAAATTATAATAACAACTACCTATGCAAATCTGGCTGCAAAACCAGATGCCACATTAAGATTGGAATAAATGAATGATATCAAAGTTTATTCAGCTGAAATAAAAAACTTATTAGCAAAAGAAAACGCGATCGTCACGTGAATGTTTTCGCTGTCACCGACAATAGTAGTGACTTTATCATTATCTTGCAAGGCGATCTTTGTTTGAAGAAATTTAAGATAAAGAAGATCATAACACCACATCACAGTTATGATACGTTTATAAGAATAAGTAATGTCACCTGGAAACAAAGAAATTATTTATTACTTTACAAATCGAGAATTTTAACTCTGCGAAGGGAAGAATAGTTAAGTACTTAAATCCGTTTCAATGGTTTTGTTTTTCATAAGATAATACACATAATTCCAAATGAAAGTAACATTTCACAACTAAACATTCTCCTCAGGATTCGTAGACAAAAAAATCCACTCCATTAATTTTATACCTGCCAGATTTATGTGCATTATACGTACGTAAACAATATTTATACAGCGTGTGTATTTGATACGGGCGAATATTTTAGTGGCGATTACTATCGGAGCTAGGGAACCTATTTACATAAATTTATTTTAGAAATTAAGGTATTTTTTTTTCATACAAAAATAATTGAGCCCGCAATGTATTGCATCCACTGGTAGCCACATTACTTAAAGTAGACATAAGTATCTAAACGTCATACGAGTCTCATGTCAGTTGGCCGGCATACATTGCTGCTAGGTTGCACTTTAGAAAAATCATTACACCTAATCAACAACAAAATTTAACGAAATGGTTATCTTATACGACTCGTAGGATCAGATATTATAGCTGGATTAATTATTCGCCCGTATCAAATACCCACGCTGTATGTATTACTTATCGTTTCACTGTACAAAAAAAATGTAACGAACATAGTCCTAATAAGTTCCTAATATTCCAAATATGACAGAGATTCGTGTCAATTTTATTTCCTCGTTGTCATTTCGGCAAGTACGAGTATAATTGTACAAGAGATGACCTAAAACCTAAAAGTATGTTTTATACGGTAGTTTTTTGTTACTCGTCCTTCCATCGCGGGACGATAATGACGAATCCGAGAGGATGAAATAAAACGCTCTTTGGAAGATTACCCTTGTAGGTTTGACGGTGCGAGTGTGACCCCATTACCAAACCCTAATATCCCCTTCTGAAGCCACTTCTTGGGAATTTCTAAAATGTGGTCATAATGCGAAGTTTAATCACCACTCTAGGCTGTCTTAGCTACATTTCATTAACGATATTATAACTAGTATCATTTTGAAGACCACAAGTATTCTGAAACAAGTTAAAGAATCAGAGCGTACCTACACTCGTTTATTTACACATCTCACTAATGATCATAGCAATTTGGATGTACCTACTTCAGATCAAGAGCAGATGAAAGAAAGCATGAAGTAATCTGCAGTAAGCTTTGTATAATCTAAGTCCATTTATCAATTTCACAAACTCCGATTAAGATTTCATTTTTGTCTTCGACTAAGCATTTCTCAATAAGATGGAAGATTATATAGAATACGAGGGTATTTTCAACCGTTTATCTATAAGCCGGTATTGCATCGTTATCGAATAAAACATCTTGATTAATTTACGTTTCGTGAGTCATGGTATTGTCACAGTCGATTATTGGAATTTCGTTTACATTAATTGTTATTTTCATCGCCGCTTTTTTCGCGGTTTTCCTTTGACCTGTACCGCATATGAGTTCTTTAAAGAAAACTGTTTCAATGCTTGGTTAAGCCTGCTTTGTTGTTTTACAGGCCATTAATTATTTTTAACATAAGTGCCTGTTAACATGTAAATGCTTTCGCTTTTCTTCCTGGCTTTTTAACCGCAATGAAAACAGGCACGCTGCCTGTCTGTGTAGAATTCTGTTAACTATCTCGGGAACTACGCTTTTTTTCGGGCTAAGAACAATCTTATATTAATTTATTAATAAAAATTACATCTCCACACCAAAGGGTTTAGCAGCCTTACCGAACAAGAGGTGCCTTTCCCCACGGATGAGGTCAATATTTTAGGTGGTGTACTAGCAGGACCTAAGAATACTCCATGCTTAATATCAGCTCTAGATCTT
>JALPQI010015410.1:0-21147 GCA_025490895.1 Thaumatotibia leucotreta
CATTCCGTAGCAAGTTTGAGAAAAATACTTTTAAGTACCTTACCTAACATTATAATTAGGTATACATATACGCTGACCTAATAATATATGACATCTTGAATTTTATATCATTATAAATAATAATAGGTTCAAATCCTGGCTCGTACCAATGAGTTTTTCCGAAACTTATGTACGGAATATCAGATGATATTTAGCTTTCGGTGAAGGAAAACATCGTGAGGAAACCTGCATACATCCGCGAAGAAATTCAAAGGTGTATGTGAAGTTCCCAACCCGCTTAGGGCCAGCGTGGGGACTATAGCCCAATCCCTCTCATATATGGGAGGAGGCATGTGCCCAGCAGTGGGACATTATATAGGCTAATATATATATAAATAATATATATAATAAATCTTATATCATTGTAACGGTGCCATCTACTGAACATTACTTTAACAATACAGCAACTTGCAATTGCAACCCATAGTTTTTCTAACTCTAAAACGATGAACATACACGTAAAAAAATGTGGAGTCTTGTTTTCATCTCTCCTAATCGGAAATTATCTTACGTGATTAGGCGGGTCGAAAATTGCTCTTCCGTCCCCAGGGTCGAAAGTAATTTTTTTGAAACTTAATTGATCAAAGTAGAATATTACTTTCCACAAAATCGAAATGAAAAGTAGTGTTTAACCCTGGTGAAAGTGACTAGTTGCACCCGAAATATTTGGGCACTCGAACGTAGTGAGGATTACAGTACAGACCTTTGATTAACAATCTAGGTACTAGGTAGGTATTGTAACTCTGTGGCCTATTTCATCATAATTACAAGTGCCTGTTTGCCACTAACATAAAATTATTATCAATAACGTTATTACCTACATCGTTAATAAACTACTTTTTATTTTCCGATACCCGTGACGATTTTCGCAAGGTTTAGAGCAATTTTCATAATCTTGACATGAGGTTTGGTTTATGTCGGAAATTCCCTACAATGGTCATACGACCATACACATTTTGTTACAATTGTAATTTTGCTTCTCTTCTTTATTTAAGTTCCTGCACGACATTTCATGTTGGTGGCAAACAAACACACTGCCCTTCCGATGGTAAGAGGTAACTGGAGCCTATAGACGCCCCCGATTGGAGAAACAGTAAATTTACAATTGTAGCACTTGTCAACGTGGTGAAATTTGGGCTGTTGAAAGTTCAAACTTACTCAAGGAATATAACTTTTATTAAGTATTATGATCATTTCAGTGGCAACTTAATGCTGCCATCTTAGCAATAAATTGCAAATCACCTCCTGCCTGGTACTGATTGATGTTCTATCAAGCTTTACAGAGAATGAAGCAAGCTCGCACTGGGAGTGAATTCGCCCTACGCAATAGAGATGGCGCTGTTTTCAATTGTGTTTATGCCTATGAAAAAAGCTTGTGTATGAAGGGAGCTTATACAAGGCTCAAGATTCATTATTTTAAGAATGAAAGATTTTATGTTTAAATATATTATAAAGATCTTAATGAATTTTTTTCAACATTTATTTTAAAAACAATAAAACAGTTTTTAGAAATAAATGTTGAAAAAATTTCATTAAGATCTTTATAATAAATATATTTTAAATAAAATCTTTCATACAGTACATCTACACCCCTCTGCCACTGTCAGTCACGTGACACGCGTCTTATTATCAACACCGTAAAGTTGAAAATACGTCTATGGTACGTCACCTCAGTTGCAGAGGAATAGGTACTACATTATTGCATAGATAAGATACCTACTTTGCCGAGTACAGAAATAATAAAACGTAAATAAAATAACATTTTATACGACAATGTTCCGGCTAGTATGGTGATTCTTACTGATACACAATTGCACATAATCAGCCGTATTTAGTCCACCGCTGGACAACGGACTCTCCTTAGCCTGTGCGCACGGAGGCCTTAGAAGGTAAGCGGGTTGGCGATCGTAGTAGTGTGTCCACTATGATGGTGCTGCTTCCCGTGCCTACGACTATGTTATTATTAATATATTTACGTCTGTTATTACGCTTTCGCGGCGCAACAGACTGCCATGATATGTCGTGATTTTCTGCATCATGACCGGTTAACTGAAACGCTTGTTGATCGGCTTTAACAGGCGTTTTCACAGGCTTGTTGATCGGATTTATCAGCCATTTTTGTGGCCACACACGGCGGCGGAGAGTCGGCAACTCGGGCGCTGACATCGATGTTGATATTATAGTTGCCGATTTCTAAGAATTAACTTTTTACAGTTATAGAATATTCCTTATTAAAGTTATTAATATGATTTTCCGATAGTCTTAACGTCATATATTCGGTGCATGGCGTGAAGAACTTGATAACTCGAGATGAAAAGTAAAAGAAATTTGAACTTCAATCTGTCAGAAATTAAATTTATTTTCCTTTACATAAATATGTCGAGTTATCAAATTCTTCACGCCATGCACATATGGCTCATTTCTAAACTGTCAAATTTTCATTCTTAGAAATCGGCAACTATAGGCGAGCATTCAGGAAAGTCCGGCGCTGTCCCGCTCGCTCTGCTGCCGGCTTACTCACTGGTGTGACGGTGACGGGTGCAGCGCTCTGAGGTGCCGGGTGCGATAGGGACTTCCGAAGCGCCGTGGCAAGAGCTTGTACATGTCTAGCTTTCGCGCTCGAACCGGTGTTAAGAAAAACACTTATGTCCTGGCCATCTTGGCACAATTGAACAATTGTTTTTGTGGGCATTGTTGAGCTGTCGTTAGACGTCCATGTTACATAAATTATAATATAGTTATGGGCGCAGGATTTGGTCGATTACATAAAATATCGAGTACTACATACAAATACATTCATACATACATCATCAGCTTATGATAGTCCACTGCTGGACGTAGGCCTCTTAACACGTTCAAGGGCGTAGCTGCTATAGCATTCGGGTTAAGGCCCCCTTTATATGACGCAAATGCTATAGCAGTCTTTAATCGTCCCCCTTTTCTTAACCAGAAATGTTAAAGAATTCGCTCCGCTATAGAAAATACCCATAGTCCTCGACTTACTGTCACGTTGTACCAAACCTGGATACGATTACTGCCACAAGCACATGATTTTTGCTTAGTTTTTGAGTAAGCGACAACCTCGTCTCCTTACCCTCTTTTTACGCGCACAAATGCTGTAGCAGTCGTGGCAGTATGGGGATTTGTTCAGATGTGCGGCATGTGCGCGGGGAGAGTGCAAATACATAAGATGATGTTTAAATCGTTGTAAATACTGTTTTTATCTATTATTTCTGATATATTTTGAATACGTTGCTGTAAAGAATTTTAGTAGGTATTTATTTTTTACTGTGAAATGAATTGGAGATGGATTCAAATATGCGAAAGGTAAATTAAAGTAGATTGTTCAACGCGGGACTAAAACAAGCTATTATGACACGAGATATTTATGGATGTAGTTCGAGTGTCATTATGGCTGTTTAGTCCCGAATTAAACACTCTACTTTTCACTTAGAATGCGAGGAAAAAAGCTACATTCTACATAATCTCAGTATTAATTAACAGAAAGAACAAATAAGTAACAAAAAAATGATATGTTCTGCGATGTCAAAACTTCCGATTTCTTCGGAACATGGCCACTTTACTATAAATTCGCAAACTTTTTCAAGTTATAGGTATGGTTTAGTTGGAGTATGGTTTTAAGCTTCTTAGATTTTTCATCAAAATATGTCAGAAATACGCCTTCCATAAATGATGTTGGTACCTACCTAATTTGCTTTCCAGTTTTCCAATCCATAAAAGTTTGATACGCTTTTGAATATATTACACTAGATTTCGGCGGCAAAAGATTTTGCACCACCTCTTTTGCATTCTTCTTCATTCTGGAGTAAGGCGTTAATACTTCTTCATCGCATGACGTGACATCGTAAATTATATAACTACGATTTGAACAATATTACTTATGGACAAAAACACAAAAAATAAGCAATCAAATTCGTTCCGCGTTTAAGTTTTTATCTGTATTCCTTTTTCGAAATATGACGCTTTAAATACTTGCATATTTAGCCAACGAATTGGAGCTAACTACATAACTATTTTAAAACTAACGAATTTAACTATTTTGAAGCTAATTGGTTATTAAAAAATAAGTAACAAATTGGATTCAATCTTAATCATATATTAAACAAGTAATTAATATACATGTATATCAAGAAAATAAATCGATTCTCCTTAATATTTTTTCACGATTGACATTTCGAGGTTATTTTCAATGTCAATAATCGTTCGTTCAAAAATCATAAACACTAGAAGTGGCTGTTTAGGGGTTTCCAAAGTCAATTAAAAAAAAAGTTTAGAGGTTGTATCCACGGCATGCACAAAAGTGGTCCATACACAAGCACTGAAAATGGCGACTATCCTTTATTCTTGAACACCGTGAGTGTGGCTGTTTACGGGTTTCCAACGTCAATTAAAAAAAATTTACTTTAGTCCCTAGAGATTAATAAAGAGTTTTAGTCCCGATATGCAGGGACTAAAATAACATTTTAAGAGCATGAGAAGTGAAAAAATATTTCCATCAATATGTTCGCCGTTGTGTTTCGGTGTTACGTTTTTAAGAACATAATATGGTCGATAATTGGCTCTAGACGTTTAATACTGTTTGTTTACAGCATAACGGGGGCATAAATACATTATTAGTCAAATATATCTGTAATATTTGTAATAACTAGACGATGAAAAATAGAACACGAAAAATTTGTCAGGTTGTTCGAGGAGGGAACTGACAAATCTTCGGAAGAGGTTTTAAGTGTCGAGGAGTCGGAACTATCAGCTAACGAACAAGAACTGGTGTGGCAGGACAATGATATAGAAGTTTACTGGCATATGTAATCGACTCTTGACAAAGTTATTCTATAGCAGTCGAATGCTATAGCAGCATGCGTCCTTATCTACCATATTTCTCATGTGTCATAATGACACGCATGCTATAGCATGTACAAAATTTCCATACAAAATTATGTGTCATTTTTGGTCGGAAGCCCAACTCCTTACCGTCCGTGAACGTGTTAACTATGCGTATAAACGCATTAGGAAGTACATAATCGCCACGCTGGGCAAGCGAATTGGTGTTCGCAGTATTGTGTCCATGTCCACTATGATGACGCTGCTGCCCATCATCAATCTTTTATCAAATAATGGTCAGTGACACTTTAATCCCTTAGTCGACTCTTAAGACACCCGCAGGAGGAGTTCGCGTGGTGACAAATGTATTCTTACTGCCGTCACCACACGGCCGCTACTGCCGTCGCCACACGGCCGGTGTTACTCCCGTTTAAAGATTGTAGGCGGTGCATAAGTTCGTACTGTAAATAGAGTTATTCGCCTTCCCCTCTGCATGCAAATTGTAAAAAAACGTACTACTTTAAATTGCATAGGTAAGTACCAATGCATAAAGTAAATGTGCCAATGATTTCGTTTTATATCTGAAACCCATTCATTATTCATTAATAATAACATTAATAAATGTGACGTTTTTGGTGGTGAATTGAACAGATTTTAAATTGAATGTTAAACGAGATTCCTCGATTTTCCTAGGAACTGGATTTCATGGTCACATCATTTAGGAATAAACTAAGCTATAGGCACCTATTAACGACGTGTGCTAAATCGACTCCTATTAACGGCCTTAAAAAATTGGGAAATTGTGCTAAAAACAACCTGAATTTTGAGTAACAAACACAAACCCAAAGCAAAACTGCTTGTATTTTCTTTAAAACTAAACACTGTGATATGAATATGATATGATATTCGTTGTTTAGGTAGGACTAGGCATGTAGGTGTCAATTATAATTTTCCTGAAAAATTGTTAGTACCTAAGTCGGCTTAAGTCTTAAATGCATGACCTTGACAAAAATTTATTCAAATTTGTATTCTGACGTGTTTTCAATAGAGTCGAGTCGATATATACATCACTATGCATTTAAGGGTTAAATCGAGAAATAAAATAAGCCAGTGTTAGGTTTCACGTTTTAGACCGACAGTTGTGTTGTGTGTATTTTACTTTACTGGCATTTATTTTGGTCTTCCATGGTACAAATGCTTAATTTTTGCCTGTTTTTTTAAACTTTCTTAACTACACCGTTCATAAGTTCCGTTACCATTATGCAAAAATCAAATCCTGCCACACTGCATTTAAAAGTTAGTTTTACAATTTTTAACGGATTTTCTTAAATCTTGTATGGCAGGCGTAGGCGAAGCCGTATAAACTGGGAATTCGGTCTATAAAGGTTTTTAAACGAAAGAGGGAAGGAAAATCTCCAAAATGGCTCCCGCGCTTACAGACGCCCGCTAAATGCATTTAGCTGAGCTACACAGTGAGTGTGCCCTTGGCCAGCTATTTATGTTTTTAATATTATTCTCTCTTTTTATTACAACCCCGAAATTTATTTGTAAGAGTAAATGTACACAAAGAAAGAAAATTTGGACAAAAAGTAATTGGATTACAACTGTCAATTACATTTTTATGTGTACAGATATTGATTTTAGGTGTAGGATGGTATTAAAGATAGTTCCACGGGAGTTGAGGTCACACACACATCACTATGTCATGTAAACACAAGGCGAATTTGAAATTAGTGTTCTTTTTTCGAACTGACAGCAAACCCAATTGCAACTGTAAGATTGACCAAAAAGTTTGATCAAGAGATTAGCTTCAATATTTTGATTTAAGTCATTCGTTCATTCACTACATTTTCTGCAATTAGTACTTCATTTGGATGCGTGTGTAATCATTCACCTCAACTCTAGTGAAATACCTATCCGGGCATCTAGGGCAGCTAACAGATCCGGTGTAGCTACGCGAAAATGGTCTTAGGAGACCTTCCCGTGATATCCAATTACAGAAGATTGGCGTTTACAGATTTTGGAAAAAGTATAGTAGCTGCCCTCACTGACCCAAAATCTTTTTCCACCCTGTATACCAGTTGTTGAGATGGGAAAATTACTCCTATTATTAACTTATACCTTTTGGATGTGAATTAATAAAGTTTAAACTCATAACTTCCTGTATATTTACAAACTAGCACATTTCGGTGTATAATTTATAATATACGTCCATATTCAAGTATGCAATGTGTACTTATTTATGAATAAATATAAATATATTTGTGAGTTATTGAGCTAGAGTCTGCCTGCTACCTCGGGTCGTGCCCAAAAAAACATCAAGATAAAATTAAACGTAAGTTTACGCGATCAACGATCAAGACCTGATCAAGACTCGTTTCTCGTTAAAATATAAGTGATAATCGTGAAAGTTTAAATAATATATGGAGCATTATTATCGAGTGGGTTATTAAGTTGTTTTAGATTCCATTATAACGAAATGGGTACATTGTAACTAACAGATGATGTAAATTATATGAGTTTTATCCTGTTTTACACTCGTTGATCACAATGATCACCGATTGATATACAGATATTGATTAACCGATAATATTTAATGGCGCAACTGAGTCACGCTACAGTTAAACATGTCCAAACGAGATCAAAACAATATCACACTATAAATTTCGAATCGACCCCCCGGCCGAACCTACCTTTAGCAAAACCTAGTTTTGCAGCTCAACAAACTGTGCACCTCTGTTTACCCAAATGGCTTCGTGTATTGCAGCGATTTTCCGCTTGCGCTCGCGATTCGCCCGCCGAGCGAAATACAGAGAGCTCTCCGCTTACCTTAATAGGCGACAAGCTATTCATATTTGGTTTATGCTAGATTTGTGTTTGCCTATCGCTGCAGAAATTCGCGGACTTTCAAAAAAGATTTTGTAAATATCAATACGTACCTATTTTAATAAAAACATTTTGAATATCGGTGACGGCTTCCATTAGGCAAATGAAATACGTATAGGTAATATAGGTATATAGCAAGCTCAATAGTAGCAGATGTTGAGACGTTTCATACTTATTAATAACTAATTAATAAAAGAACACTTGTAGTGCATAGGTAGGTCTTTACATGCACCAACTTTATGTGGGTTGAGCGTTTTAGTAAGCTGTTCCAGTTTATCGTTTACCTACTATTAGGACGCTTAGACAGATAATTCGTATAACGAGACAATTCCGTCCTTATGATAGGTAAGCGAACTTACCGGTACGCCTTAAGACTTAAGACAATTCTAGTTAGTGTAGTGGTACCTAAGGTACTGTGTAAATAATGAAATGTACATAGTAACTCTATACTAGTTATTACTAGTACAGCCTGTACTAGTTATATGCTATTTAAAATGATTTCATTATAAAAATTATAACTTACAATTTGAAGTTCTTATCCTCCACTTTCACGCTCACATTGCACTTGCACTATATGAAGGATTTGTTTACACTGAAGTATGCAATGGTATGCGTGTGGTTTGAACAGCAGCTATGGTATGACTTTAATGGTCAAGGACTCTGAAGGCTATTCTACAAAGTTTTGCAGACCTCGGAAGGAACATGCTGCCATGCCATTCAATGAGCTATTGTTTTCGAGGACTCGTAAATTTAAGCATTTGTTGTAGTAGGTAGTCCAAAATATTATAAGAATATATTTTTTTAAAATACTAGGGGTATTATTTTTGTTAATGATATTTATGTGCACCCAAATACTTACGTTTAAGGAATTTTAAAACTGTCGACACCATATCAACATATTATATTTGTTTGTTTTTCCTAAAATCCAAGACTCTCAAACTAAGACTGAGGTAATCAAATTACCTGGGATCAACTGTTTAGTTGACGATAAAATACATTGAACCTAGTTTCAAAATGTTCAAATGGATAGTTTTTATTCATGTTACGGAATCCTGAACATCATTATATTATTTGCGGTCATATTTATTTTGTTTATTTACTGCATTCAAAGATAAAACAAAATAAGAAAGTCTGCAATAAAAGGACAAACATTGACTTATGGTATTACATACTAGTGCTGGCCAACACTCTGTTATATTGTACTTATTTTTTTGATTGGCAGTCTAATTTGACAGTTTTATGATAGGACACTTAGCTACCTACAATACCTACTCATTGTCCTTGCTGACCATGTTGAAGTGTATTAATTGAATAGATCACTCATAAACATAGCGCCGGACTGGACCACAATACGAAGATACCTATTACAGTAAATTGTCACATACTCCATTTTTAATCCGACTACAAAATTACAAAAAGAAATTCAATTCGACATTTTAATAATAGGTACGCGTGTTTGTTATTACACAATCAATGTAATCAAAACATACTGTACACTGTACAGTTTGGTCTCTTTTTTGGCGCAGCCTGTTTCTGATAATGGGTTGAGATTTGATAAAACCTATTGTTTATGAGCTTACGTCGTACATTTTACAGCAAATTTGCTGCAGCGTTGTTGCGTTGGATATCCAATTGAATATTCCCAACTGTAGTTGGACTAGTTAATAGAGTTATTACAAAATATGAACCTTAAATAATTATTAACAGAGATCCTAATTAAAAAACCTGTGGAAGCCGTGTGACCGGGATGATTAACGTCTTCGGCTAACACAATATAATATAATATTACAATAAAAGAGAAAAGCGAATTTTATTGTCTAATTTATTTTCTCTGACAAGACAAGACAAGACATTGACAGAAGTCCCAGGCGCGCGCAACCGCGCTCGCCACATGGCTCCCCTCCGAAGACCGTCACTACGGGCGAGAATAGTCGGGGAACCTTACTCTGCGTCCTGAACGAGTTGTGATGATCTTTCGGTCTTCGTAGTCAACTATGTCTTGCTGAGTGTTTCCTTTAGAATGGTTGGTGTTTCCTAGTATATAAGCTGGCTTCAGGCGATCGACCGACACCGTAACGGGTTTTCCTTTGATGAGCAGCTTATAAACCTTTTCGGTTCTTCCTATAACGGAGTGCGGCCCAGTGTACGCAGGCTGCAGAGCACCACGAAGAGCGTCTTCCCTTAGGAATACGTGACTGGTTGTGGCCAAATCCTTGAATATAAACGTCGGTGGGTTACTGTGACGTGAGGAAGGCTTAGGTTGAAGCTTCTCGATAGTCGATCGCAGCCGCATTATATAGTCCGTCATATCGGTAGTACCAGGTGTACATGGGTTACTGAATTCACCAGGTAGCCTTATCGTCTCTCCATATACGATCTCCGCTGACGAAGTTTGAAGGTCCTCTTTAAATGCGCTTCTAATCCCCAACAATACTAGCGGGAGCGATTCGGTCCAGTTTTCTGATGAGTGTCAGGTAATGGCAGCTTTGAGTTGCCTATGGAAGCGTTCGACGAGGCCGTTACAGGCAGGGTGGTAAGCTGTTGTCTTCTTATGATGGAATCCGGAAATCTTAGCGAGATGCTGAAATAAGGCTGACTCGAACTGTCGTCCACGGTCTGTCACGATGGATGATGGGCACCCGAAGCGTGCTATCCATCCGGATAATAAGGCTTTTGCTACTGTTTCAGCGGTCGCGTCGACGATCGGCATAGCTTCTGGCCATCTAGAGAAACGGTCCACGGCGGTGAGACAATAGCGGTATCCATTAGAAGGAGGCAACGGTCCGATGAGGTCGATGTGTACATCCGCGAATCGAGCGCGAGGCAGTGAAAAGTTACTCAAAGGAGCCGTAACGTGCCTCGTTATCTTTACGCGTTGGCAGGAGATACACGCGCGTGCCCAGTCTCGACAGTCTTTCCGAATACCTGGCCATACGTAGCGTGTTGCGACTAATTGTGCTGATGCGTTTGCTCCAGGGTGGCTCAGCATGTGTAGGCTATCGAATACTTGTTTTCGCATACCTTGCGTGACGTAGGGTCTTGGCATCTGCGTTGTAGTGTCGCAATACAGCTTGGTATCTGAACCAGGAAGTTTTACTTTTGTCAGTCTGAGTGATGTTCTGTTATTTAGGAGTTGGTGTATCTCTGGGTCTTCTCGTTGGGCTTCGGCTAGTTTACTGAAATCTATAGCTGATTGGATTTCTTCTATACGCGATAATGTATCTGCTACTACGTTATCTTGGCCAGAGATGTGACGTTGAGAAAAGCGAATTTTATTGTCTAATTTATTTTCTCTGACAAGACAAGACAAGACATTGACAGAAGTCCCAGGCGCGCGCAACCGCGCTCGCCACAAACCCAACGCTGCAATGCTGCATTAAAATTCCTGTAAAAGTTACGCAGGTCTTCTTTTGAGCACATTGCTTATTAGTTCACAAGTTCACATGGCATTGGCATGCACTGAAGACTATGTCTTTTCGCAATTACGGTAAATTTAAATATTATAATAAAATTCCCAATATCAGATGTCCGCATATTAAAAAGTTAAAGAACTGAAAATAATAAATATGAAATGTCATACGTCGAGACGTTCAACATCAACATTCAACGTCAAATTAAAGAATTCATCACACACACACATCGGGATACCCCCATTTGCCAGAATTTCATTTGCCATAATTTTATTTGCCATCCTATTCAACACTAGAGGTGTGCGCCACGCCGGCGCGGCGGCGCCGCGCCGTGGGACCCACGCCGCCGCCGCCGCCGAGGTTTTCAAAATCCACGCCGCGACAAAAATTTTACGGAATAAAATCATTTAAATTACGCGCCACGCTGATCATATTGACATTAAACAACAATATGCTTGCGAATATCGACAAGCGGTTCCCTCTGACCCAAAAGATTGTATGCGCAGCATTTCTGGATTGCAGATTTTCAGATATTGATACGCACCTACGAAAAAAATACACTACTTGGGCAGAATTCTTTCCAATTGTACAGATTCATTTTACAGAATTCCAAGTCTACACATTCCCAATACTACAGATTTACAAACCTACAGAATCCCAATACTTTAATATTCCAACATTACGGTTGCCCATGTCTACAGATTTTCAATATGACTGATTGATTCCTATGTCTACAGATTCCATATTCTCTAAATTTCACGTCTACTGATTCCCAACTGTAATGCTTTTTTCAACACACTTGCTTGTAACAATATATATAAACGTAAACGTAACGTAGGTCTTATTGAACCGCTTTTAGGCTTATAATCCTAGGTATTACTAGCTGTGTGTTTTTTCATTATATTATATTCTTCACATCGTCGATCCCACAGTGTCTGAAGACAAAAGTCTTCAATCAGTGCTTCCTACCCGTCATGACGTACGGAGCCGAAACGTGGACACTGACGGTACGGCTGGTTCACAAGTTCAAGGTCGCTCAACGAGCTTTGGAAAGGGCAATGCTCGGCGTCTCTTTGCGGGATCGAATCAGAAACGAGGTTATCTGGCAGAGAACCAAAGTGATCGACTTAGCCCACCGTGTTAGCAAGCTGAAGTGGCAGTGGGCTGGCCTTATTATCCGTAGAACCGACTGGCTAAACGAGTTCTTGAGTGCAGATCGCGTCTCGGCAAGCGTAGTGTAGGACGCCCTCAGGCAAGGTGCAGCGTCGATTTGCGCAGGATGGCTGGCAGGAGCTGGATGAGAGCAGCTAAAGATCGAAAACGGTGGCGTGAAATTGGGGACGCCTATGTCCAGCAGTGGACTGCGATAGGCTGCTGATGATGAAGGATGTTTTTTCATTATTTACGTTAGGCCACCATAGGAGGTTTAATGACTGTCTATTAACTGATTCTATTAATATCAGTGTTTGCAATTGATGATTTTTGTGCTTCTTGAATAAGATTAAGATATTTTTAGAGGAAAAAGGTGGACGCTTTAAAAAAAATTGGCATGTGAAAAAATTTGCTGTCACTTTGCACGGCTTAGAAATAGACAACTGAAGCTCCGCCTCTTAATACCTACGTAAAATTGGCGAAAACATGGTTTTGTGTTCCCTGTTTCCTCCTCCAAAAATAGACCAATTTGTAACAATTTTTTTTATAAGCATTTTAATAAAGGTATTTCTCATGTCGGTATGTTTCCTCTTTTTGGACAGAATGCGAAATATTTATTTATGAGTATATTAAACGCATTTAAAATTTGGCTTCCAGTTTTTGGAGGCTTGTAATAATAACGTCAAAGAAAGCAGAATATACAAAAATAGATTTTATATTTAAAAAAAATTCCGTGTGTTTATACACCGATGTATGACTAGCAGGGTGGGCGATGATGGTATTATAAAGAGGTTGTAAAGCTGGGTACCTGTAGTATTTGAAATCATCATATATAATCTGCAGTACCTATTGGGAATTCGTAGTATTGGGAATCTGTGGTGTTGGGTATTTGTAGCATTTAAAATTCGTATTATTGGGAATATGTACAATCAGGAATGCATACTATAGACAATATCTGAAATATTATCTCTTATCTGTAGTATTAGGAATCTGTAGCATTGGGAATGTGTAGACGACTCGATCCAGGCCTTAGTAGGCCTGGATCGAGTCGTCTAGGCGTCGCCGCGTTTTTCGCGGTAGGGCCGCTGTGCGAGTTAATAAAATATTTTTTGTACACGATAATAATTATGACAATTGCCACATAAAATGCAATCTATAACTTTGTTTCGTGTTTATTTTTTTAATAATAAACTTGTCCTAAACAATATCTAAGTTTTTAATATCTTCTCATCCTTATATGTATGATCGTACAGGGCAATAATTTGACCTTGACGCCGGCGTGGCGCCGCCACGCCGGCAAAATTTTGCGGCGCGCCGCCGCCGGTGATTTCTATGCCGGCGCACACCTCTATTCAACACACATAATATTGTTTCTCATAACATCTTATGCCATACTTATTGTTTACTATATTAATCATTTGCCAGAAACTTTGTTTCCCATAAAGTCAATTTTCATAATGTCATTTGTCAGAATCGTCGAAATCCGTAATTATCACATGCCACAACATCGTTTGTCATCCAAATTAGCTACCAGAAAAGACAATTTCCATAATGTTTTTTGTCAGAATCATCGGAATCCGTAAATATTACATGCCATAACATAACTTGGAATCCAAATGACCCTCCACAAAGTGAAACTGCTATTAAAAAGTAGGTTAGGTTAGTATTCTGGGTGCCTGTGGTGTCGCATAATGTTGTCCTAAATTTTTTGGCCGAGAATATTTGTCATAATGTTAAATGGCATCCTACTTAATTTTGTGCATATACAGTGCTAGGTTAATGGTTTAAAAATATGTTCAAGTAATAAACCAGGGCAAAACCAACTTGGATTGGTTAGGTTTCTAGGGTAGGGCGGAGTTAAAGCGTTGACTAAAAAATACTTAAGTATTTTTAATTCATTGATTACGCATCCTCATTTTTGTAAAACCAAAATATATTGTAGTTCCCCCACCCTAACCTGGATAGGTTCGTTAGGTACCTTTCATCCCTTAGAGCAGAAATAGAAGCCCCGCGCAGCGGGGCTTCGTCGACCGGTTCCCAGAAGCCCGTTTTTTCAAACACTTGTAATTTTTAATAATATAGCTAGTACTTATTTGAAAAAACTGATAATTACTGATGGCGTTTGAATATTCCATTAAATAATATTATTGCACTTAATAATATGGCCAACAATTAATATGGCAACAATTGCTTCTGGCATTTGAATATTCTATTAAACCATATTATTGCACTTAATAATATGGAAAAGAAATAGGATGGCATTGTATGATTATGGAAGGTAATATTCGGGTAAACAAGCAGTATGTCATACAATTTTTATGGTAAACAAATCATTCGGGCAAATGAAATTCGGGCAAGTTAGATTCGGGCATATGAATATTATGTTAAATAACTGTCGGGCAAACAATAGACAATCACACACATCATTAGCCTATGTTAGTCCACTGCTGGAGGTAGGTCTCTCCTGTTAACTATGCATGCGTGTAGACGCATTAGGAGGTAAATGCACATAATCGCTACGCTGGGCAAGCTGATTGGCAATTGCAGTAATGTGTCCACTATGATGACCCTGCTACCCATCATCAATCTTCTATCACAGAATGGTCAGTGATACTTCAATCCCTTAGTCGACTCTTACGACACTCGCGGGAAGAGTTGGGGTGGTAACAAATATATTCTTCCTGCCGCCACCACACGGTCAAAGTCAGTCTAAATAACTTATACTTTAAAAAAATATTCTTTGTATATATGTCACCGTAATATTGTAAATTCCGTTAGATTATAATTTACCTAGCGAAATTGTAAACTATCGAAATATTGTCAACTGCGCCATACTGTTTACAATTTAACGTATTATTTTACGTTAGATTATAATCTGTCGAGCAGAATCCGTCACATTGTCAAACAGCTATCTGATTGGTCGATCTCAAATATGGCCGCTGTGTACTTGCCATAGAGTTAGAAATGAAACACAGGTGGCAGTGAAATAAAGTACATGATTTTCTTCTGTTGTGAGATTATATATTTACCTATATGTCACCATAATATTATAAATGCCATTAGATTCAAACTCGCGAGATTATTAACTATAGAAAGATTGTAATCCGTAACGTAGGTTTGTTGAACGTACACAAACAGTGGTCATCGAGATTATAAATTATTGAAAGATTGTTATCCGATTAGAAAAAAGGTAATCGAACCTGCTAACTTGAATTATTTCATAATCACGCCCTTTCAGAATACAATCTTGGTTTTATCACCAACCTTAAACATGAAGTTCACATACACTTTTTGTTAAATGTTTTGTTGATATTTATTAATAGTAACGTAAAAATATATACGCGAACGTGTTTCACGATATGTGTCAAAGACTTCAAATACTATGGAAAGTCAGCCATATTTGCTTACCTGTTTTTACTTTCAACTGAAACATTGTATACAATTTAACGGATTGAGTTTTGGTAAATTATAATCAAATTAAATATATATAAAAATAAAAAATATAAAGTGCAATTTGAAGCTCTCAGTAATTTATCCATAGAAATGACGGGGTGCGTCGCGAAGGCTATAACAACTTTTGATATAATATTAGTCGCAATAACGCTCATTTGATATAATTATTGAATCATATAACAACAAATAATATATTGACAAATGATATAATTATTATTTTATGTAATAATCAATTGAAATAATGATATTTCATATAACATACTTTTAGTTTAATTCATATTTCGTATAATTATCTTATAGTATAACGCTACTTTTCTTAAAACTTGATAATTACCAAGATATTGGCTCCTAAATAAAATTTGGTTTTGATCATAATTACTAACGAATGGGGACTAAATCTGCAGTGAGCGAGCGAAGCGAGCGAACAAAACCTTCCGGGGCAGATCCGACTCGGATAGGTTAGGTTAGAAGACTAAGGCGGGAGCTTTGCTCCCGCCTTAGTCTTCGAAGTTATTTTTTTTTTGCAACCCAGAAAAGTTTATTATTGTATATCAAATGAGAATTATACCGTATGAAGGTTATACAAAATAAGTGTTATATTAACTATTCATTATACTAAACAATAATAGATATTTTAATATTATACCAAAAGTTTATTATATACAATGAACGATTATATACTTCGAAAATATATTTTTTGTTGTTATATCGAATGAAAATATATTAAGTATTTTTATACGGATCATTACACACCCGAAATGACGACGCCGGGTACACGGAGTTTCAGTCGTTCAAACAATGAGAGCTTGAACTGGTGCGATCCAATGCATGATATAACAGATTATAATTTACCAAAACTCAATCTGTTCAATTGTAAGTATGTTACGGATCACAATCTTTCGATAGTTTATAATTTCGCGAGTGAGATTGTAATCTATCGGCATTTATAATAATATGGTAACACATACACTTATCTGATCTCACAACATTAGAAAACAATGTATTTTATTTGACTGACATCTCTATTTGATTGGGAACGTCGAACACTCGGTGACAGTTACGGGTGTGGACTGTATGAGGATAGTGAGAAGAAATGGATATGAAAATTAAAAATCTATATTTTAGGACACTTTACAATATTATTTCAGCAAGATACAAAGGCAAACTAAAACTGGGTACCTATATAAACATGTCAAAAAGAAAAATACTTCAAAACAGTATTATTTACAATAATATAGTTGTAAAAAAAGGTCGCAACCCAGCCAATCGCTAATACGTGGCGTTTAAGTAGTTCAACCGAACTGCATTTCGATGCATGTTATAATTAAAACTCACAATTTGACGATTTCGCGTCGACAAATTATAATTTACCTAAAATCAATGCGTTAAATTGTAAGTATGTTACGGATTACAATCTTTCGTAAGTTTATAATCTCGCTAGTGAGACTGTAATCTATCAGCATTTATAATATTATGGTGACACACACTTATTTGATGTCACAACATTTGAAAAGCGTGTAAGTATTTAATTTGAATGCCACTTGTGTTTGGTATCTAACTCTATGGCAAATAAACAGAGAGGCCAAAGAACTGACCATTCAGATAGCCATTTGACAATGTGACGGATTCTGCTCGATAGATTATAATCTAACGAAAAATAATGCGTTAAATTGGAAACAGTATGCCGCAGTTGACAATCTTTCGATACTTTACAATTTCGCTAGGTAAATTGTAATCTAACGGAATTTACAATATTACGGTGACATATACATATTTAAGCCCATGTAACATTAGTTGTGTAGAATAGCCCGCATGGCGAGAGGGATCCCCCCTCGTGTAGTCACGGTATTGTTAAATTGACGACCCATTTCCTTTCATTTTTAGCCTGACGAAACTGGAGATTACAGAAATCATTTTATTACCTACACATCCAGTTCTGCTCCACACTTCCGTCCAGTGATTCATTCTTATCTGTAATAAAAATATCAGCCACAAAATATTGTTCATCTACTTTAAAGTTATAGTTGATGAACGGCTTAGTTCTAAGCCGAAAATACGAAGTACTAAGTTCCGAAATACTTATACATAATTATATGCATCTACTTATGTTATTATTAGAGTAGATTGCAAAACAAAAAATATACAGTACATAGTCAAGGGCTTAAAGCAAGAAATGCAATGAAAACAAGATTTAACGTCACATTTTTGTATTAAGAAGTTACCTATTTAGTTAGTATGACTAACTTTTGTAGCACAATGGAAACTACATACACAATGTGTACCTACACAATACAAAAGTGACGTTGTTTTGATTAAGCCCTTAAGTATGTAGGTATATATACAGGGTGGTCCAAACCTTGACGTCAAACATTTTTTTTTACATTTCTATCAGAATATACCCCATGTATGTTAGCCAATTTTTTGTAGTTTTCGAGTTATGAATTTTTGAAAAATTTTTTTTGAGAAATTCTGGAATGAAGAAAATTTATTAATTATAAAAAAACTGTTTGGTTTTTTTAACTAGTTTCTTTTTTAAAAGTATTACTACAAACAAAGTATTTACTGACAAAAAAATTAGCGTACTCACTTTGATACAAGTAGGATAAAAAAATACCAAATTCAAAATTTTACGCTAAAAACGCATCAAAATAGCATTAATGGACGTAAATAAAAAAATAAAACATATCCCAAGGAATTTTTGTATTCTAAAGACCGCCCTAGACCTTGAGCCTTCGCAAAAACAAAAAAAAGTGATACTTAATAATGAGGATTTTTCGGAGTAGTCGGTCAAATAAACTTAAAAAAGCTTAAAATTTTAAAGTAGTAAAAAATTATTTGAATAACTACACAAATTGAGTTATCGAGGTATTTTCTGTCTTTGTTTAATGATAAGAACAACAAAACAGACGAAATTTTACTTTATTTTGAAATTAAAAATTTAGAAGTTTTTTTTTAAGTTTATTTGACCGACTACTCCGAAAAATCCTCATCATTAAGAATCACTTTTTTTTTGCTTTTACGAAGGTTTAAGATCTAGGGCAGTCTTAAGATTACCTAAAATCCTTGGGATATGTTTTTTTTTTTTTATTTACGTACATTAATGCTATTTTTATGCGTTTTTAACGTAAAATTTTGAATTTGGTATTTTTTATCCTACTTGTATCAAAGTGAGGACGCAAATTATTTTGTCAGTTAATGCTTTATTTATAATATTACTTTTACAAAAAGAAAATATTTAAAAAACCCAATAGTTTTTTTTATCAATAATTTTCTTCATTCCAGAATTTCTCAAAATTTTTTTTTTCAAATATTCATAACTCGGAAACTACAAAGAATCGGCTAACATACATGGGGTATATTCTGATAGCCCATGACGTAGGGAACCTAAAAAAAAATTTTTGACGTCAAGGTTTGGACCACCCTGTATACATTAAAGTCGCCGTTAGTAAAAGTTGCGAACAATGTAAACAAACCTTATATTCAAATGTGTTTAACGTCTAATCTGCGTCATTCAATACTTAATCACTCAATGATATTGTTAGGTATTTATTATCTTGCTAAACCGTAAATATGACTATTTAGTTATTAATTTTACTAGGGAGTAAAGTGATTGTTTAACTCTCTTTTCAACACACTTGCTCGTAACGTAGGTTTTATTGAACCGCTTTTAGGCTCATAATCCAAGATATTAAATGTTTGCCTTTTCATTACGTTATCGTCCTAGTGCGGTAATAACATAACCCGACCAAGTATGTTTGCAAACATTTGCAAGTATTATGTCATGTAGATGAAGCATTCGATTTTTGTCAGGTTATGTTTATTTTTTAAATTAACCAAAGAGTTTACATGTGACATGTGACAGAAATAGCGAAATCCAGAATATTATTTCAAAATACTATAAATTTTGCACATATTGCGAACTACAAATCAAATTATTTATTAACTAAATATTTTGATTTGTACTTTTAATTTTTCTCCAGTAGTCACACTACTTAACCCCCCACCCACCTCGGACATAGGTGATCTTGGTCGTTTTTCTTTGGTATATGACATCTAATATTTATAACTATAAATTTTCGTAAATAAATGAATAGAATATTTAAATTGTGGCAAATTATCAAGTAATTATATTAAATGTAAAGTTCTCGTATTTTTATTTTATGATAATCGTTAATGATTCTCAGTTTTTTTTATATTGGCTGTACGTCGATAGGACTGCTGCCTTACAAAGCGCGCGTTATAAATTCCTTAGGTATGCGCGCGCCGTATTATAGTTACCATTTAATTTATTTTTCGGAGTGGAGTGAATTTTAAATGTTTGTTGCGCTTATTTTATTGTGTTTTCTGTTATTACTTCTATGTGAATTGTGAACGTCAATAAACAAGAATAAAATAAAAAGGTTTAACGTAAATTTGGAATAGTTTCTAAGTAAGTAGTAATTACCTAGCAACAAAGTTTAGTAAAAGTCGGTTATTCCGGTCGGTCACAAACAACATCGGTCGGTTATAAAAGTGTGTTGAAAAACGTCGTATGAAACTCGTGTGCATTGATCATTATTATACTCTTTGTTGTCCGCCTCGAGTATAATGATCAGCTTAGCACGCTTGTATCATAATGTACTACCTATGGTAATATTAAGACCCAAATGATTCCTAAAATTGAACCTCGAAAATCTTCGATCAAAACCCTTTTTTATTTTGTTTTCCATAGCCCCAACGCCTGCTAGAACAGTTCACGCGTATGATATAACTAGGTACTATCATAAAATACGTACTTATTTGAAACATATGAAATTAACCGACAGCATATATGGTAGAAGTTGTTTTGAACGCTTATTTTTTAATAATACTTAAAAAAAAAACAATAATTCATAGTGTAAAACAACCTCTGTTACACAGAGCGATATTGAAAACAAAAAATAAATAAGTTACTGTTTATATAATAAAATAAGGCACTAACTAAAGTCCAAAACGCCAATTTCATAGGTTGGTAATGACCTAATATTAGTCTACTCGTGAATCTTGCAGGTTTACAACACAGTATTTTTTTTTCCTTTATTTCCTTTGGAGAAATTCATTTCTTGCACACCTGCTAAGTAGAACCTTACATGTTGGGTCTTTATCCCCACGTAATCCTATCAAATGACCTAGATATTATGAATAGGCACGTAAATCCAAAGTAAAATGAACAGGTAAGTAGATAGTGAGAATGACATAGTTATCCATGGAAATCAGCATGTTTAGAACTTTAGACCCAAAATACTTGGATATTATGTACAAAAGATGTTTTGTTTACATCAAATTTGTTTTAACTTAGGTTTAGTTTATGATCATGAATCGCCGTATCCGTTAGCGATAGGTTTAT
>JALPQI010015411.1:0-26628 GCA_025490895.1 Thaumatotibia leucotreta
CCTTTTGACCCTTCAATTTTTTCCTTCAATTTAAAAAATACAGTTTTAGGGGGTTTTAGCTTGCTCTTTAGGATTCAATAAAATTTCGAGTTGGCACCCTGATAGAAGGACCATATTTATCTGACAGAAATTTTATTCGAGAATGGTGAAACAGACCCTAAATAAGACAAAGCGAGTGAAAATACGTGTTCACGATTTATTAGCACCCAGAACATTACTTATATAGAAACATTGTTAAGTGATAATAGCAACTTGGTCACCTTGAACAACATACAATAATTGTACGTATACATAGGTACATCCTGTGTTTATGTAACGTGATTATGTACTACGTATCAGTCTCCATGGCACGGAGACTACAGGAGCTATGGAGTCGAACTGATGTGAATTTAGGTCACCGACGTCCGAGATGCTGTGGGTGAACTAGGTGGGCAAATTCACGAGACTGTAATGTCATGTCACATACCAATTCTTTTATAACCATTTATATTGTCCATTTTTATAATTTTGAATTTATCAGTATCAGATCGAAGGAGCTCGTGATTCATAGTAGATATAACACTAAATGATCCCATAAATCCAAAATTATGAAAATGAACATTAAACAGAATTGCTGTGTATTTTTATACAGAATGCCCAAAAAATTAGTGCATTTCCGATGTCAGTGAGGTTTGGAAAACTGAATACGTTCCATACAAGTTTTTGGAAGTTCCAGAAAGGTCGAAGTTTTTTTTTATAATACCTATTTACTAGGTACTATATCAATTTAGAAGTACTACTTCTGAAACTTGAACTAAAAAAATACAAAAACACAAATTGTTATTATTATGAAGGTTGTTAGTCAAGCAAAGCAATCGACTCGTGCTTGACTAATACAATTTGAATTTGAAAGTTCATCATACAAATTGTCTATGAATGATGAGCCTTCAAAGTCACTCTACTGACAGATCTTCACTAGTAAACAATGTTTTGTAAGTGCATTTAAATATAAATAAATTGTGGTGTTCAAGAAACGTTGTGCAATTTAATTCCAGGAGCCCATTTCTCAAAAGCTTGTGACTTGTTATACAAGTGGAAGTCTCTTTTTGACACTATTCATTAGATAAGGACTTCCGCTTGTATTACAAGTTACAAGCCTTCGAGAAATGGGCCCCTGGTCCTCGCAATAACCAACGAAGACAAATTACGACGACTCCATAGCTCCTATAGTCTTTCCGTGCTATGAGACACATAGGTATATCTAGTAATTACCTATTGTACGTTTATGAGCTAAGCCATAAATAACGAGAATAATACAACTACATCTACTTATGTCATTAAATGATGAATTCTATGAATTATAAATATTAGATGTCATATACCAAAGAAAAACGACCAAGGTCAACGATCAACGTCCGAGGTGGGGATCGAACCCACGTGCTCAGCTTTTGCGGCTGATGCCTGCACCCCTCGGCCACTCGGTCTTAGCAACAACCGAGACAGTATCAAAAGCCTTACAAAGATCCAAGAATACGCCGCGCCGACACACTTATTACCGTCATTTATATACTTGGATATTTTATTTGTTAGTCGGATCGGATGGCCGCGGCTTCGGTTGACATACCCCTGCGAAAACCAAACTGATTGTCGGAAAGAATTTTGTTTTTATCAAGAAATGCTGTAAGACGAGTATTCACATTTTTTTCCAATATCTTAGAAAAAACATTAAGTAGCGAAATAGGACGATAATTGTTGGGTTCCTTTTTAGGTCCGCTTTTATAAATCGGGGATACCTGCGCCAGCTTCCATTGACGAGGGAAGCAACCAGAAATCAAACTTAAATTACAAACTTAAATTGCCCCTCACAAGGTAGACTGATGACCTAGTGAACGTCGCAGGAGTCCGCTGGATGCGGGTGGCACAGGACCGGTCATTGTGGCAATCTTTGGGCGAGGCCTATGTTCAGCAGTGGGGATAGGGACGCAGATGAAAATTCAACACAAAAAATCTCTAAAACAAAAGTTCGTAGTACAATTTTAAATAGAAATGATCTTTAGTCCACATCATCTTTTAAACTTTAAATGATTCTTTTGTTTATTTTCGTCAGTCTAGAGAATTTAGAAAGTGATCTTTGTACTAGCTCTGATTTTAAAAATAAACTACATTTTCCTGTGTAATATTTTACTTTACACGCGGCGGCCAAAGTCCAAGATTCGCAAATGTTGGCGCAAACTATTATGCATATACACCAATGTTTGATCAAAATTACAGTCCGCAATGCGTGTTGAATTGTTGAATATGCAGCTAAGTACTTACATACGAGTATGTGCTGTGTTGCAAAAGGTAATTATGTTTATTCGCATTCATAAATATGTACGGCCGAGGAATTTAATTTCCTACCCATTTCGTACCTTGTCATAGTAGCTATAATATGACAGTCCTAGCAGCTTTCATATTGATTGTCACTGTGACAATGACAAGGTACGAAATGGGTAGGAAATTAAATGCCTCGACTGTACCTATATTTTTTTTGTACAGATGGTGCTTTTTTTAGGCTCTAGTGCGAGAAGTGGCTCATTTTACGTCAGGTTCAAAACTTTGGAGGGCCATCTGTACTAAAAAACGTCGTACGAGACACGTGCAAAAAGGAAATTCGTAACTCGTGTCGATTTAAAACACTCCACTATCGGACGTGTTTTAAAACAACGTCACTCGTTTTGAATTTCACGTTTTTCGTACATCATCAATATCATCATAATGTAATGTATTTTAAGCTAACATGGTAATTTTGATTATTAACATGACTGTATTATTAATATCATAAGCCACCTGGTCGATTTGTGTAAGTTGTCCCAAGATATTTATTTATTTACTAGCTAATTTAAAAAGTATAATCAGTGATGAAAATTTGTAACAAAAAGTTATATTACACAAAAACCTGCAACAAGGAGAATTCGCTTGAAGTAATAGAAATTGTATTATATAGGAACATTTGGAACCAATTGAACAAGCCAAACTTTATATTGGAGATATTAGAGGCATTTAAAAGAGCCAGACATAAGATAATGAGTGCAATTGATTGAACACCTATTTATATCTCAGACATGTGTCTGACACATAATCATGTACACATAATATATGTATAAATATGGGTACAAATAACGTCTAGCGGTATCATATAAGAATGTGTTCAGAAATTGAAGGCACCAGATATGTATGGGCATACCTTTCTGCCATAGGCCTTTTATTTCTGCACAGACTATCTATCAGAGATTGCTTTATCGTCGCCATTATCATCTCATCAGCATCAGCCGGTAGGTATAGTTCGAGAAATATAAATTGAATGTTTATTTTTACTAGAGGTAGAAAGTTACCAATTTATATTTCACGAACTATATCAGTCCACAGCTGGATCGACAGTAAGCGTCATTCTTCAAATAAAAGTTAGGTCTTGAAATAAAAACGTGGTCGATCTTGCTGAGCATCATTGATGTACAATATTTTTAACCGACTTCAAAAAAGGAGGAGGTTCTCTATTCGACTGTTTTTTGTTTGTTGTATGTATGTTACCTGATATCTCCGAGAATCGTGAACCGATTGAAATTTTTCTTTTTCACCTCAGCAGCTTGAAAAGACTTCTTTTGATTCGCGAAATCAGTGAGCAAAGTGCGATTTTGCTCACTGAGTGAATGTTGTTTTCCATGACGTTTAGACTTCAACTTTTTCTTTTGTTTCTTTCACTTGTTAGTAAAAAGACAGAGATGAAAAATGTTACGTTATAAATTGTCATAATATGCATTTTTTTTTCGTTCATGGCATCCTAGCATATTCAGCCAGTTGTATTAGACGACGCGTTTTATCGGACCCGATTCCTTGTATCCGAACGGCATATGGCCCCTACCACCAAGCATACATAACATTGGCGTCCGTCATTCCACCTCTCTATCGCTCTTATATATAAGTGTGACAGAGAGAAAGACAGCCGTTTTAAAACGGACGGATATCGTGGTACTAGGCGAGTCAGAATCGCGTTCAGAAATTCGACACGAGTTCATTTCTAAATAATTATAACTGTTTTATAAAATTTTATGAGCTTTCATTTTTTTAGTAGTTATAATTATGTACTTTCTGTTACAAACATAATGGTAAAACAAAAACAAAAAATAACGGGATGGCACGTATAAATGTTTAATAACATATTTAATTTGACTATGTTAACCTAAATGTTAACCTAAGAGATAAGAATGGTACCTCAACACTGGTATGTACATGTACCAATAATGATATGTACTAAAACTAATTTTGATTAAATAAATGATTTAATATTATTATTTCCTTTTCTCCCTGCTGAAGTTATTTTATTTCCTTTTCTCCATGCTGAGGTGAAAAGTTGTATGTACAACTTGAGAGCAAAGTTATTTGAATCTCGTGTCTTTCGAGTCTCTCGCTACGCTCAAGATTCTATTACAGAATCACTCGCTACGCTCGTGATTCTATAAAAGAATCTTTCGCTTGCTCAAGACTCAAAACTGACACTCGCATCAAATATGTACTTTGCTCTCATGTTGTACAAATAACTATTGTGATCGAACGTGTACAATTCCGAGATGGTCCCGTTGGCACCAAGATGGGGTCTGATGATGGGATCTTGAAGAAATCGAGGGATCTCTTCAAATGTTATAGGTACATGTTTAGCGCTTTTGGTAATTTTCATTCATTTACAAGAGTTGGCATACAAAAAGTAGGATTTGATGATAGGAAACCACAGATGACAGGATCTTGGAGAAATCGGTTGAAGTTGGTTGTTTAAAATTTTTCATTTGGTAATTATTGAGACGCATTAGGAGGACCTCCTAATGCGTCTACAGTGTGTAAATCTAATACGGGCGATCAATTAAACCAGGCATGGGATTCATTAGTGTTATCATGGATTACATGGGTTTTTTTTAAATTACTCTTAATTTAAACCCCACAGAATTTTTTTAAGATTGTCGGAGCAGCAATGTAGGTACGAACATTTGAAAGAAAGAAAGAAAGAAAGAAAGAAAAACATTTATTTGTGACGCTTACAGAACAAACATAAACATAAACAAGGCAACATAGGAAAATAAAAAATAAAAATTAAATAAAAGAAAGTAAGTGGTGTGTGCATCACAAAATGGACCCAACTCAGCATATTGCCGACTAAGAAATCGGCGCTGGTCTTCCGTAGGGCCCATTCAGTGATGCCACGACAGATAACACAAAGAGTTACAAACATTAAACATTAAAACAAAACATTACTACATAACAACATAAAAAATAATTAAAATTACTATCCACATACACAAATATTAAACACTTTTTTATTTTTTCATTATCCATGAACGCGACCATATTACTGTCATCCGCCTCCGCCAATTGCAATAGCTGTCATCACTGACAGCAGCGACGAAGAAATGGCGAATCTCGGATATGGCCGGCTCACGGATAACGCACTAAAAATACACAAAAACACAAGAAGTACACGACAATTATACAACGGATAAAGTATACAAGAAAAAAAAAAAATGCAGTATAGTATAACAGACGAAAAGGAGGTGTGGGATCCAACGTGGAAATGTGAAATAGGTACTTACCAACTACGTAATAACAAATGCGTGAACAGAATGATATACGAAAGCAGCTAGGACATAACATATAAGGTAAGGAAGAAGACAAAGAAGTATATAATTATTATAATTTAACCCTACAAACAACTTGTGTCATGACTCAAAGTTTCCTCTCTTTCTTGGTGTAATAGCAAAAACTTTTTAACCTTGTTTCTAAAAGTTTGAACTTGCTGCAGGCCCTTTAACGGAGGAGGTACATTGTTCCAACAACGACTACTAGCGTATCGGAAACTACCACGGAATGCAGCCGAAGCGTGTCGGGGTGTCAACAGACGTAGACCACACTGCCGGCGCTCACGCGACGTATTGATGGTCAGCTTGTCGAAGAGATATTTCGGAGCGCTAAACTTCAAGACACCAAACAGAAGACAAGCCAAATGAAGTTTACGGCGGTGCTGCATCTTCAACATATAGTGCTTGTTAAGAAATGGTGTGACGTGTGCCCTTGACGGAATATTGAAGCAAAATCGAGCACATGCATTCTGGACGCGTTGTATTAATTTCTTAGTTTTAGCTAAGAGACGTGGCCCGTACACACTATCCACGTAATTCAACTTTGACAAAACAAGAGACTCCACTAACTGTATGCGAACATTCTCGATTATGTAAGGTCTTATCTTGTATAGAATTTTTAATTTGTAGAAGCAATTTCTCACTGCATTGGCTATATGCTTTTCATATCTAAGCCCACTGTCCATTAGAAGACCCAGATTTCGGGCTTCATAAACACGCTCTATGGGTTGCCCCATGAGTGTCACATCTCTTGTAGGATTAAACTTAATCAGCTGTTGTTGGCTGCCAAAAACTAAAAATTTTGTTTTGGTAGGGTTAAGCAATAGACTATTTTTGTTTGCCCATGAAGCTATTCTACTAAGATCTGAATTAAGTTTTTCAATTGCACTGTCCGCCTCACTCGGCTTGCAAGATATGTATATTTGGATGTCATCTGCATAGATGTGGTACTTACAGTGTGTGATATGTGACCCTATATCAGCCGTGTAAAGTATAAAAAGAATAGGACCAATCACTGATCCCTGCGGGACTCCTCTTGATAGTCTAACCTGTTCTGACATCTGAGTGGAGCCATCTCTATGAGTCAGTTTCACACATTGGTAGCGACCATTAAGGTAACTATCAAACCACTTTACCGCATTGCTGTCAAATCCATAGTAACTAAGCTTAGAAATTAGTAGATTCACATTTAAACAATCGAAAGCCCTAGAAAAGTCTAGTAGCACTAACAGGGTGCACATACCTTTGTCCTGAGAGCACAAAATATTGTCAGACACATCTAGCAAGGCAGTTGTAGTGCTACGTCCCTTCCTGAACCCAGACTGAACATCTGGTAGAATATTGTTGGACTCTAAATACTCTGTTAATTGTTTGCATACAATTTTTTCCATTATTTTGGAAAGACAAGGCAGAATACTTATAGGTCTTAGGTCTGTAAGCTCCAAAGGATTTGAAATTTTAGGAAGCGGGCTGACTATTGCTACTTTCCATACATCTGGGAAAGTGGATGTCAACAAAGAAGTATTTATTATTTTAGTAATCATGTCAATGGTATGGGGACAAGTCAATAGTATCATGCTTAAATTAATACCATCACACCCTACAGCATTTGATTTTAGGCACTTTAAAACTTTTATTATTTGATCTGAACTAGTCAACTTAAATTTAAAAATAGCATCACTAAATCTATGAAATTCAAAATATGTCAAATTGGATATACTTAGGTTTGTATTGCTAGGCAAATTAAGGAAATGTCTGTTTATTTTAGTAGGGTCATTAAATGAATTGGGTAGTTCTGTGTTTTTCTTGGGTAATAAGGTATTTTTTAGACTTTTCCAGAGAGACTTGGGGTCATGCAATTTATTATTTATATTCAATTTAAAATAGGCGGATTTCTCAGAGTACAAAGCCTTGCTAACTATGGATTTTAGTTCTTTGTAGTAATGTTTTTTGCCTTCCGTCTGGTTTTTGTGGAAATCAGCTGCTGCTTTATCCCGTAATCGCATCATGTCTTTCACTGTATCTGTAATCCAAGGATGGGAACAGCCCTTGACAATGGTAGTTTTTACAGGCGCATGTAGGTCAAATAAGGAAAGCAAGCAGTGATTGAATATACTTACCATGTCATTTACATTTACTGAATTTAACACAGAGTCCCATCTCACGCACTGTAAGTCCCTATCAAAGTACTGTAATTGAATATTATTCAGTGGCCTGAAAGTTAGACAAAAAGGTTTAGGTTTATCAACTTTAACATTAATTTCACAAACCACCAGGCAGTGACCGTTAAGCGAGCCTAGGTGCTCAACTAGTGTGTTCCTAGCCCCGAGGTCTGTGCAGACTACATCAAGCAGAGTCTGGCTTCTGTCAGTGAAGTGCGTAGGCTCATTGACTAATTGTATAAGATTAAAACATGTCAAAAAATTATTAAATTTAATTATTTTAGAGTCAGTATTTATTAACAAATTTATATTAAAATCTCCTAGCACTATTATATTGTCATAATCCGAGAATGAACTAATCGAGTCAGAAATTGCGTCAAAAAATAGGTCTATGTCCATCCATGGTGGCCGATAGGCTGTGCCCACAAGTATTTTCTTCCCGTTGAGCGTCAAAGTAAGCTACATTTGCTCAACTAATTTATGTAACGGATCGACAGGGTGAGAAATTAAGCGGCTATTAATATGTCTTCTTATGTAGAAACCGACGCCACCTCCGCGTGTACGGGGGCCCTGCGGTCGGGGTATGTGACGAAATTTGTACCCTGATATAATTGGGGCACACCCCTGGCCCTCCACAGTGAGCCAGGTTTCGTTGACAGCAAGCATGTCAACGTCATGCCGAATAGTTGCCGCTATGAGGTCGTCCTGGTTTGTACCTAAGGAACCCGCGTTGTATAAACCAAACTTTAGCAGTTGCTTTTTAACCATTTCCGCTGTTATGGTTTGAGTCATGCACACAGTGTGTAGAAATATACAATACAAGGATATATAAAAAGGATGTGATTATAAATATTACACAAGATGTAGGTATATATAGCAAATAAATAGTATAAATATAATCATATGTGTGAATAAGTTGTAAATATAGGATAAAGTTATAGGATATAGTTATAGTATAAATATAGGATAAGTAAGACGCATTTGTTATTTTTGTTATATAATACCTAGATTTCATGGGACTGTTGTTGAGATCCCACTCCCTCAAACCGCACCAACCCCAAAAACCCGCTGTATATCTGCTTCCGATCTAAAGCAGACCCACGGTTTGCCGTCGCCGTGCCGAGCGTATACGCGGCCCCTCTTCGTCCAGGAATACCTCCACTGCTGGCTCCGACACTGCTCTCGGACCCGATGGAAGAGCGCGCTGTTGGTACGCGTGAGCCGCTCGTTGACATACACGCGGCGCGGCGGGCCAGGCAGGCCGGCGTCAGCGGTCGTGAAGGTGCGGCGGACCCGGGCGGCCTGCAGCAACTCGTCCCTCAGCTGGCGCCGCGCCATCCTGACGACAATGCGGCGCGGGCGGCCAGGGCCGGCCGCGAGCGCCCCCTCCTCAGAGCCCGCAGCACTGCGCGGCATCGCGCCGACACGCTCAGCGAACACGACGTCGCGGGGCTCCAGCGTCACGCCAAGCTTGGCGGCGATGATGGTCACCGTATGCACGACGTTCTCGCCCTTGTCCTCGGGGATGTGGCCGATGTCCAGGTCAGACAGCAGCGCGTCCCGGTCGCGTTCCTGCAGCTCCTGCTGTAGGCGTGACACCGTCCGCTGCAGTTCGCCCACCTCCTCGCCGTCGCCGCGCGGTCCCGCCTCCGCCTCTGCCACCCTCTTCTCCACGGCATCTAAGCGGCGCTCTACTCCATCCATGCGATCCGTGAGGGTCTTCAGTGTCGCCCGGATCTCGTCACGGAACTCCCTTTGTTCCGCCATGTACCGGTCCAACCGCTGCTGGAAATCGGAGTCCCTGACGGCAGCAGGCGGAGGCGTGAATGCGCAAGGGTGGGGGTAAGCGTGGGTGTGCGACGGTGTACCGGCCGGCGACGGCGCGGCGGGCCGCGCGGGCATCTGCGAAGGTGTAACGGACTGCACGGCCGCGGCAGGGGCCGGCGACGGTGCAGCGGACGGTGGGGCCAGCGACGGTGCAGCGGACGATGGGACCGGCGGTACATCCCGAACAGTGTTGTCGCCCTGCTTCTTGGTGCACGAAGTACACAGCCAACCTTTAGGGGCGGCAGCGTTTTCGGGTAATTCAAGCCCCTCACAACGCTGATGGTATACCCCACGGCACATCGCGCAGGTGGCGGCACCTTTCGGGGATAGGTAGTAGAGGTGTGCGCCGATCGGCGTGGCGTCCGCCGCCGGTCATTTTAGCCACGCCGCCGCCGCCGATGTTTTCACCGGCGTGAAATCGGCGTGAAAATAATTCTTAATTTTTTTTATCTGTTTTGTGTGCGTTCATTGCAACACGTCATTAGAAGTGGTAGTAATAATAAAAGCGTTGCTATCTTTTGCATTTTCCGCATTTAAGGCGCCAGAACCGACGGGGTCTGGCAATCTTACGGCTAAAGTAAAGCGCAACATCGACTTAGCGAGTGGTTTTATGGGTTTCGCGCAGCAGGGGTCGGCGTCTTCGAAAGCACCCACAGTACTTAAGACCATACAGTCCAAAATGTTTGAGGGTGATCTCAGGGGTGCTGTCTAGTTACTTATGTCAGATGACACTATTGCACCGTCAGGCCCCGAAAACCTAGCAACTTTGGAGTCCAAGCACCCACCCCCATCTCGACCTCTTGTGCTTCCACTTGAACCGGACAGATCTATTTTAGCTCTCGAGGTCAAGGCAGAGGACGTTGTTCATGCAATTAATTCCTTCTACAACGGTTCTGCGGCCGGACTGGACGGAATTCGTCCGGCAGTTTTAAAGGAGCTTACTTAGTGGTTTTCGTTTACTCGAGAGTTCAACAAAATTATGTAACTTTTTACTGAGCGGTTAAGTTTATGTTGACGTGTGTTCCATTATTTATGGAACGTCACTTCACTTTGCGCTTTAGTGAAAAAGGACGGTGGAGTTCGGCCGATAGCTGTTGGTAGCACTTTTCGTCGGTTGGTCGCCAAGCTGGGGTGTTTTGCAGTGAGGGAGCAAATGTCTGCTTTCCTACAGCCTCATTAGCTGGGATTTGGTACTAGCTTTTGCTCTGAATCCAGGGAACTCCGACTGCGTTATTGTTGGCTTATGCGATGGACAACACAAACGCGATTCTACCTATTCGTTATTCCCATACAATATGGATTCCACACAACTGCAGTTTACTACATTCGTAATTCTACACAGTCTATATTTTGACGCAATCGGAATTCATCCGATTCGCGATTCTACACAAAATGAGTTTAACGCAACTGCAGTTTACTCCATTCGTAATTCTACACAGTCGATAGTTTCACGCAATCGGGATTCTTCCTGTTCGTAATTCTGTACAGTATAGGTTCAACGCAACTGCAGTTTACTACATTCTAAATTCTACACAGTCGATATTTTAACGCAATCTTTACTCTTCCTATTCGTTATTCTGTACAGTAGAGTTCAACGCAACCGCAGTTATTTTCCAACACTTATAGCGTTTTAGGCGTATAGGGCCGTGTGGTGACGGCAGTTAGAATACATTTGTCACCACCCCAACTCCTCCTGCGGGTGTCGTAAAAGTCGACTAAGGGATTGAAGTGTCACTGACCATTCTTTGATAGAATATTGATTATGGGCAGCAGCGTCATCATAATGGACACATTACTGCGATCGCCAATCCGCTTGCCCAGCGTGGCGATTATGGGCATTTACCTCCTAATGCGTCTACACGCACAATCAATTGGAGAGGTCTACGTCCAGCAGTGGACTAATATAGGCTGACGATGACGATGATAGCGTTTTATCCTATGTAATTAATTAAAGGTCTTTAATTCGTAACAATCTTGTGCTTCATAGACTACACTAAGGCCTTTGACTGTGTGCAGTCGGATAAGCTGTGGATGGTGTTACGTGAGATGGAACACCCGAACATCTGATTGGGTTAATTCAGAACCTGTATATCGAGAACCACTCTTTCGTCAGGATCGGTAAGGAAGGTTAAAGGGTTGGATGCACTTACTTTTAAAACTGTTTTATGATTAATAATACAGGGTGTTACGCGAGTATACCGAAGGATTTTGACAGCGTATTCCGGACCATAATTTGGAGTTCAAAATGTCGTATAAAGTTTGCTAGATTCAACTTGGTTTTAGAAATATTTGCATTTTTGTTTGAAAAAGTTGTAATGAAATCTCCAGTACAAAACACCCTTATGATTGCGACGTTGCTGAATTTGACTTTTACACTCAACTCGGATGTGGCAGGCTCGCAACGTCGCAATCATAAGGGTGTTTTGTACTGGAGATTTCATTACAACTTTTTCAAACAAAAATGCAAATATTTCTAAAATCAAGCTGAATCTAGCAACCTTTATACGACATTTTTAACTCCAATTTATGGTCCAGAATACGCTGTTAAAATCCTTCGGTATACTCGTGTAGCACCCTGTATTAATCAACATAAAACAGTTTTAAAAGTAAGTGCATCCAAACATTTAACCTTCCTTGCCGATCCTGACGAAAGAGTGGTTCTCAATATACAGGTTCTGAATCAACCCATTCAGATGTTCTCCCATCTCACGTAACACCATCCTACAGCTTATCCCACTGCACACAGTCAAAGGCCTTAGTGTAGTCTATGAAGCACAAGATTGTAACGAATTAAAGACCTTTAATTAATTACATAGGATAAAACGCTATAAGTGTTGGAAAATAACTGCAGTTGCGTTGAACTCCACTGTACAGAATAACGAATAGGAAGAGTAAAGATTGCGTTAAAATATCGACTGTGTAGAATTTAGAATGTAGTAAACTGCAGTTGCGTTGAACCTATACTGTACAGAATCACGAACAGCAAGAATCCCGATTGCGTGAAAATATCGACTGTGTAGAATTACGAATGGAGTAAACTGCAGTTGCGTTAAACTCATTTTGTGTAGAATCGCGAATCGGATGAATTCCCATTGCGTCAAAATATAGACTGTGTAGAATTACGAATGTAGTAAACTGCAGTTGTGTGGAATCCATCAAAAACGCCTTTAATTCAATTGAGCGTGACGTGCTTTTGAGCGAGGTCAAAGACAAGGTACCTTCCCTCTACCCTTTCCTCTTCCGGGTTTATTCATCTTCTACTAACCTTTTCTACAACAAATCTCTAATTCTGTCTCAGGTCGGTGCGCAGCAGGGCGATCCGCTCGGCCCACTCGCATTCAGTCTCGCAATTCACAAGGTTATTTCAGAGCTGAAATCCCCGTTGAATGTTTGGTACCTTGACGATGGTACCCTTGGGGGAAGCCTGAAATAGTGGAGCGAGATCTGTTGACCCTCCTGCCCCAGTTACAACAGCTGGGGTGTGAAGTTAATGCAGCGAAGTGCGAGTTCTTTCCCTGTAGCCCAGATTCTTCCTGTTCTTTCTCTTGTTTTGGCGCCTTGTTACCTGGCCTGGTACATTTGTAAATTCAAATTCAAATTCAAATTCTTTAATGTTGTAAAACACATGTCAAGAAATAATAAATACAAAATTAAATTACAATAATAAAAAGTAAAAAAAAAACATAATTTTAAATACACAATTATAGCAATTATAGCCCCATAAAATAAAACCCATAGCAGCTAAACATAATCATTCATCAAATACAAATTGTAAACATTCACACCATTAAATTAACTATATATTATTACCTACATGTCATAAAATTTACAATAAAAAATAAAATAATAATAATAATAAACCAAATTTAAAAAACAAAATTATACACATTCCAATCATATAAAATAAATCACATAATAGCACAAAATAATTATACATTACATCAAATAAATTAACTAATATTATTACCTATTATAACTATTATTATTACATGTCATAAAATTCCCTTATACTATAAAAGGCCTTGGAAACAAGAAACCCCTTTAACTTGTTGACGAACTGCTCATATGAAGGAGCCTCTTTGATCTCCCGGCTCAACCTATTAAATATTTTTACCCCAACTACCCACGAGTTCGACGTGCGCGCTAAACGAGCGGGCACAGGATTGAAAACGCGCCATGTCTTCCTCTGGTCTGGGCGTCGCATGCGGAAATCATCCTTGTGCCTCCACATATACTTTCCAACCTCGAGGATATAGAGGCTTGGCACTGTGAGTATTTTAAATTTCTTAAACGACTCCCTCGCCGGGGAAAATGGTGGCAGTCCAGCCAGTAGCCGAACAGCTCTCTTCTGCATCACAAAGACCCTGTCCCTTTCAGCAGCCAATCCCCATAGGTCAATACCATACACTATTATGGAATTGACATATGCATAGTACGCCATTCGGATATTCTCCTGCGAAAGGGCAGGGCCAAGTCGAGACAATGCAAAAGATGCTCGCGCTAGCCTGGCCGAAAGCAACTCAATGTGCCTGTCCCATTTTAAGCCCGCATCGAACTGAAAACCTAAGAACCGCGTGTCACTGACTTGGGGGAGTTCCACACCATCAACAATTATGTTAAGAGGCATCGGGTATTGCCCCCTCAACCAAAAATGCATCAATAGAGTTTTACTTAGGTTGACCATAAAACCATTTACACTAAACCACTCGGTCAACTTTTCGAGGGCAACTTTAGTATTTCCCCTCAAATCAGAGAAAGTATCCCCATGCACAATCGCACAGCCATCTTCCGCGAACATTACAAAGTCAACGTAATCTTTCAGCCTTTTGGGGGCACCAATTTTCCCAGAAGCTATTCCTGAGGCCTTTGAAGAACGCAGGCAACTGCTTTTCTAGCTAGAGATAGGCTTCGGGATTTGCCAGCCCATTTTGCACTCATCCTTCTGCGCTTTTGTTTCGCGGTCCCGAAACTAACGTATTTTTTACGTACCGTTCCTGCGTGGCTCTACTCTGGAGATATAGACTCTTTTGACTCGGTCCCACAGGAGAGACACATTTAATAGGGACTCTCCCTGTTAAATGTGTCTCTCGACATGGGACAGTGGGACCAAGCTTCACTCCCTGTTCGAGATGGTGGATTGGGAATAAGGCGAGCGCGGGATGTGTGCCTGCCAGCCTTCATGGTTCATGGCGTCTGCCAGCGGAGTCGCATAACTAGTCGCCCATATCTTTGCGATGGATGGCGGCAAGGCAACCGTACGCGTCCGAAGCTTAGGCTGCGTGGTCTGCTGTAAACCCCGGCTCAGCACTTCCGGATAAGTCAGAACATCAGCGGTCATGGGATGATGTGAGGGTGAGGCGTCTGGTTGACGGTCTTTTGGAGGTTACTGGGGGTGTGGAGAAGGCGCGTCTAATGGCCGTGTCGAGGCCCAAATCGGCGCTACAGGCGCTTCCCTGTCCAAATATGGGTACTCTCCTTGATGACAACTCTTTGCGGGTGGCTGTTGCTCTCCGCCTGGGCGGTGATGTTTGCGAACCACATTTATGCATCTGCGGTGCCATGGTTGAGACTAATTATTTTCTATCGAACCGATTTTCTTAAATCGTGTTTTGGCTTCACGTTTGCACCACTACTACCATAATTATATGGGTGTTGTTAGCGTCTTAAACCAAATAATTACGACAATTATAAACAATGTACACTCACTGACTTACACGCCAATTGGTCAAATTATTAAAAAAGTATGTGCACACTGATTTATTTATCTCATTGTCATTAAAAGATTTTAATAGAAGAAAAAATGTCGAGTTTATTTATGTTTCGTTTTGTTTTGTTTAGAAATTTTGAATAAACCCATTCTTTTTAAAATTTTAACTTGTGTCTTTCATTACGCCGATCACGCCGATTACGCCGCCGCCGCCGGCCATATTCAGACCGGCGGCCGCCGCCGATGGTTTGGCCATCGGCGCACACCTCTAATAGGTAGCGTCCGCATGTGACACACTTGCCCATTTTTGCTGCGAGCTGCGACGCTATCGGGCTTTCTTAAAAGTTCCGGCCAATGGCGCTAGATGGCGCTTTTGTTAAAACTGGTCGTGCCTTGTGTATAAAATAATGCGATTGCTTTTATTATATTAAATTTTAAGTCTAAGCACTATTTTAATTTACTAATAGAAATGATAAGTTAAAATAAATAATTAAACTCAACAATTGTTATTATTTCAATCATTTGTCCACCTACCCACTTGTACGAAAATGTCACTTCGTGTTCCACACTATAAAATTATGCTATAAACGCACTATCACAAGCGCGCGCAGGCTGCGCACACTAGCACGTCCTTATTGGGCACTTATGCACACCACGAAACCTATGACTGTAGGTAAGTGTACCGATAACGAAATCAAAGGGATATATAAGTACGAGCGTAACAGTCTGTGTCTCCGTACGTGACGTCACTCTCATTTGTTATTGTTGATGTGGCAGTTATGTCATCTGCTTTTGAAATTAGCTGTCAACGAGTGCTCACGTATGTTGCTCTACATTGCGCGCCGAATTTTTTTGTACGGAAAATTTTGTTGCTCTAATTTTAAGTAAAAGTTATTTGAATGTACTTATTATTTCGTAAACTAACACCCCTTAAAAGCTTCGCCCGTATTAGACTTACACCCTGTATACGCATAGTTAATAGGAGAGGCCTACGTCCAGCAGTGGACTAACATAGGCTGATGATGATGATGATGATGATGATGAATGATTGAGATTTGCTCTTTTATGATAACTTGATAATGGTACGGAACGCTTCGTGCGCGAGTCCGACTCGCACTTGGCCGGTTTTTGAAATGACCGTTGACAAGAAATAGACGAAGCTTGGGGAAATTTTACAAATATTCGCGAAGGCGTGTTACTACACAAAAATAAACGCTTTTCAAAATGTAAATTTTCCATTCAAACTTCCGTTGAGTCTTCGCCAATCGCCAGCGGCGTAAATAATTCGAATGGCGATAAAGATTGTCATTAATGTCCAATGTCATGGTTATTACCTGGCAACATAAAGGTATGTAATAAATACATGAATGTTAAGGTGCATTTAGACCAACCGAGCATTCGCTATTCCATTTCCCACTCCACGAAATCAACGAATTTCGACGACTCACGTTTTGTGTAACGAACGAATTTCGTAGAGTGGGGGATAGAATGAGCGAATGCTCCTTTGGTCTAAATGCACCTATATCCCTTTATGTACTTGAAAATTGGAACATGCAAGGACAAACAGAATTATAACAAAAGCTGGATCGAGAAATAGAGGCCCTATCGCGTCGCGAGCCACGATATGTTGCCTTCCTGTCACACTTATGTTCAAATTCACAAGTGCGAGAGAGAGGGAAAAGATGTTCCAGCCTCAGATTTTTCTCCTTGAATTGCTCAAGCTCAAGCCCTGACCTGACCCAGTTTTGTCTTTAAGTGCATCATACCTAACTTTATTATTACGTACAACTGCGGTTATTTAAAGTGGTTTATGATGCAGGCAAAGTCATAATTTATTTCTAAAAGTAATTTTAATAACGGCGTATTCATCGTTACTTGACCGTATACCTGTAAGTTCTTTCGTAAGTTATAGGGACGGAGCTATACTAAGGGACGAGATAGTGATATTCACCTCTCATTACTCAGTATAATCATCATGATATTCATTGATATTCACAAATGCTTTATGGTGAAGGAAACATCGTGAGGAAATACGCCTGCGAAGAAATTCAAGGGTGTATGTGAAGTCCCCAACAAGTACTGGGCCAGCGTTGGGACCAAGCAAAATAGGCACGTTTGATGTCGAGTTGCGGAAAAAATTGCCAGAATACAACAACAACAACATAGTGCAATATAAATACGGCGCCGAGTTGATAAGGTACCATTTCATCACACTTGCTGTCTAAGCGCGCCATTGCTTGCGAGCGTAGCTGGAGTAATAGAAAAGTGAAATGTCAGTACGTCATTTAATTATATTATGTCTTAAAACTTATTTTTTGGTTGGCAAGTGTGATGAAAAGCGAAATACTAACTCGAGTCATAAAAGCCCTCCGCCTGTCGGCGTCGGGCTTCTAACACTCTCGTTAGTAATTCCGTACTTACCTCCCTTGATGCACAATGTACTATAACCCCATACCATAGGTTAGATATAATTGCATTTTTTTTATTTTATCCTTATCACGAGTTTTCCTTATGTTATTGTTATACTGCTTTAGCGGTTACGTAACGCCCTTGTGCCAATTTGAGGTCATAGAACTATGACTGTATACAACACACATTTATCATAGTATAGCGTACGTGATAGTTATCATGACCATGTGTATATGACCAATGATTTTTATATAAAAGGTGACCATAGTTAGTCGCGGCCCACGTTTTGTGGTCGTTTATTATTCGGGTTTTATAACAGTGTTTTTATTTGTTTATTAATTTTACCTTTATTGCACAAAATAAAACTTATTGTACAAGTAGTGTTGACACTTTTTCATCAATTTCTTATGTTTTTATACCAAAGCTTAAAATTGAGATTTCATATAGGTACATAAGTAATTAAGTAGTCATAAAGTGGGATTTTTTTTTAAATATTTTGCTCTAATCCTATAGTGTGGGGCATTCGTTGAATAGGTATCTTAAAAAGATTGAGGGTTTCCAAAGAAAGTTTTTCCTAAATTCAATATTTTCGGAGATAACCACACCCGAATAAAAAAAAAATCTTGTTGCTTGATGCCTCTAACTTTTGATCCGTGGGTACGAAAAATATGAAATAGTACATTGTGCATCTAGAGAGGTAAGTACGGTATTTCTAACGAGAGTGTCAGAAGCCCGACGCCGTAGGCGGAGGGCTTTTAATGACTTAATGACTCGAGTTAGTATGCCTCTTACCGACCGTGATGCATACAGTGTTTTCCATCACACTCGCGGACAAAAAAATAAGTTATAAGACAATAGTAGATTGTGTCACAAGGGATCAAAATGGTATATTTCCGGCGTGGGCGTATATTGAATCCTGAATGGAGCGACGGATTCCACAATTGAATCCCGATCGTAGGGAGGGATTCTAAAGTGGAATCCTGAGCGTAATGAAGGATTCAAGCGTTAACGCCCAAGACGAAATAATTTTGATACCGTGTGACACATACTGCTTTTCACACCACCTATGAGAAAAATAAAAAATATATCACATATTTAATATGTATGCAAACAATCGATTCTGAAGACATTTTTATCAATTATGAACGTACTGTTTATTTTCATATTTCATTGTAATTTTTTGGGCTAGCAATAGAAAGTCCTTGAACAGAAAAGTGCCACTTTGATCCCTCCCAGCAGGAGCAAGAAAAGGCCCGTATTCGAATATGTGGTGTGAAAAATATATTACTCCCGCGATGCATGCAAGCAATGGCGCGCTTAGAAAGCAAGTGTGATGAAAAAAACCATGAAGTGGGCTTACAGAATACTTTAAAATAAAACTATTTAGAACTGAATCGGCCTAGCCGTTTTTAAAACATTACGGAACCCTACACTGAGCATGGCCCGACATGCTCTTGGCCGGTTTATATTTATAGAACGTTGTTTCCGAGGCCAAGGTAAACGGATTTATATTCTATTAAGGGTACAAGAATAAGGGTACAAACAAATGAAGTCTGATCCGACCCCTCTGCTGTAAATGCCTTTATTGTGTCTTATACAAGTTATATAACTCTTATTGGGGCGTCTGGAGATGACCTTAGGAAGGTCAAGGGCACCTTCGCCGACAGACGATATACTTACACGGTGTATTAATTGAGTGTGTAATCGTAAGTAATATGAATAAAGGTGCATTTATACCAAACGAGCATTCGCTCATTCTATCGCCCACTCTACGAAATCAACGAATTTCGACGAATCACGTTTTGCGTAACGAAAGTATGCTCGTTTGGTCAAAATGCACCAATGCATGCCTTAAGGTAGCTCACGTTCCCGACAAAGTAGACTTTTTCGTGGAAGGTTCAACCCCACAAAGACACAAGTTTGCGCGTTTACCGCTAAAAAAACCCCATTTACTGTGGCTCCAAAGTTCCAAGACACAGCTCTTACCATGTCAGGGAGTATTGGGATCCTCGGAGTCGACATTTCCAACGACGTCCAATTCCGATGTCACCTAGAGGGAAAAGCTACGCTGGCATCCAAAAAGCTCGGGGTGCTCAATAAAGCGAGGGGATACTTTACTCCGGGGGTTGCTGTCACCTCTGGGCAGGAGCACCTGTATACCAGCGTGCACCCTTTGACTCGGTTCAGAGACGAGCTGTCCGAATAGTCGACGATCCCAGACTCACAGGCGGTATTGAACCCTTAAGTCTAAGGAGAGACTTCGCCTCCTTATGTGTGTTCTATCGTCTGTATAATGGGTTGTGCTCTGAAGAACTGTTCGACATGATGCCAACGTCCACTTTTCATCATCGCACCGCTCGCCACCGACTGGGCGCTCATCCTCACACCTTGCAACCTAAATGGTCGCGCACCGTGCGGTTTCAGAGGAACTTCCTCCCGCGGACGGTCCGTCTGTGGAATGAGCTCCCTGCCGAGGTTTTCCCGTTGGACTACAGTATGGGGTTCTTCAAAAGAGGAGTGTACAAGTTCTTATTGGGTCGGCAACGCGCATGTGACACCCCTGGGGTTGCAAGCGCCCATAGGCTACGGTGACTGCTTTCCATCAGGCGGGCCGTATGCTTGTTTGCCACCGACGTGGTATAAAAAAAAAAAAAAAGCACCGGTACGAGTACATAGGTCAGGTGCTCTAGGTACATCTATTTCTATGCTACCTAAGGTATTTGCTCTATAAATACTAGCTTGACGTCATCATCTCAGTCTTAAAGTACTAAATTACAGGTTTTATTAGTGAAACTAAATCGATTTTATAACGACCCGATATTATTAGAATCCGTTAGTTCCTCGTGCATATTGCGTAACAATTGTTAATAGATTAAATTAATATCACAATTCATTCAATTAAAGATCGATTTTTGATAGCTTTAATGAGAAAATTGTTTAATTATTACGAATGAATGACAAGCCCCCAAAATGCACGCGCGTCGACTCAATATGCAGCCTAACATCTATCTTGTACATCTAACTTTGTCTATGTACACTCTTGGTCAATAAATACGTGTTATATTATACGTATCAGGTGGATTTTTCATAGAAAACCCTGCAATTATTGAATTGAACTGTTTATTTCAGGTTATAAACCCACCACTGCACCACTCGTTTTATGATTTTAATGATTATTTCAATCTACCTGACATTTTATAATTTAAATACTAGAATAATTACATCAATAGTACATTACTACCGAGGCCGAGAAGTGACTGGTTGCCGGCCGAATATATGTGGACGGCCGAGCGAAGCGAGTTCGGACGGCAACCCGTCACTTCATGGCCGAGGTATGTATAATGCTTTTCTCAAACATGCAATGAAATGAAACAAAAAAATGTATCTTCTTTCTAAGAAATTATAAGTCAACTACATAACTAAGTCTTTGAAACACAACAAAAGTCAAATACGACACCGACACTTCATTTTTTTTTTAAGATTGACCTGTTTGATAGTTGCAAATTTTTAATTTAAAAAAGCGGTATTAGACGACGCGATCGGTTGGGTCCAATTAATCGCATGCAGTGATCGGGGCCGACGGATCGCGCCGTATAATACTGCTTTTTAAATATTATTCATTCTCACCATTTAGATGGTTGGCGATCCTCAACTGTGCGCTTTTCTCGTAACTTCCTGCCTCGCACAGCTAAACTTTGGAACGAACTGTCACAAGCGGTGTTTCCGGACCGATACGACCTTCAAACCTTCAAGAAAAGAGCGTACTCCCACCTTAAAGGCCGGCAACGCATTTGCGACGCCTCTGGTGTTGCGGGTGTTCATGGGCGACGTTAATCGCTTTCCATCAGGCGATTCGTCTGTTCGTTTGCCACCTATAGCATAAAAAAAAAAAAAAATATTTTGAGTAGTTATTGTACATTTATTTTAAATGATATAATTTAAATACCTAATTATAACTGCAAAAATTTGCCAATCATTTTTTTTATACTAATATTACTTACAGATAATTATTGGCTAAAAGCCAAGATGCTAGGTCACAACCCTATGTCAAATGAAAATTAAAAAAGAGGTACTTGCCGGCCTAGGCCGGCAACGAGGTACTTCCCGGCCACTTTTTAGGCACGTAACTACAACATTTCATTGCATGTTTGAGAAAATTAAATTTTTCGAATTATTATTGACATGTACCTACCTTGACTAATTAATTTATTATTGTATGACATTTATTTTTAAATGTAATCGAATCACAATTGTCATGTACAAACTTAAACTATAATTAGGGTTTTTCTTTTTATTTTACCATTTTGAATGTATAATAACTTGTTGACATGTAATATTTGGAATATTATAAATAAATGACTATGACTATAAATATTTGAAAATAGTTATAATATATTATGAAATAAAACTATGAAAACGGAGCCATCCGCAGATCACGAACCCTGTAAAGTGTTCGAAACGTCGGAATGAAGTTAAAATTAGTTAATATACGCGAGTTTATCCGTTTTCATAGTTTTATTTCATGAGTAATCCTCGCGGTAACCGAAGAAAATATTATATAATATTATATTTAAATAATTCGGGTTATAGCTGTTGCCAGAAAATATTTCACGTTAACATTATTCATCGCTTGAAATTGACCGGTTTGTATAATTATGATAAAAACTTTTTAATTTTTTTATGCTAATATGAAATATTTTTTCAAAATATTTACCTATAGAATAGATAGAATTTTTCCCCGCACTAGCTCCTAAAGCGCTCGTTTATCCTTTAATACGAGCGGGTAAAATCGCATCTTATTCACATGTGTGGCAAACTAAAGACCTTGGAGCATAGCGCGAATTAGCATTCGTTTAACAGATAACAAAACGTAAAATGGTCATGAACATGAATGTGTCGTTCCAAATTAATTATAATTTAATAATTTATTTGATATGATGATTTGATCTTATCTTATTGGTGGGGCCCTTACGGATACACTTCGACCCATTGGGATCTTTTGTGTAAATGATGATTTGATTACGAGTATGTGCGTGCGTTAGAGAGGCAAACAGCGAAATTGTAAATTGTAACTTTATAAAACGCGACCCTGCTGATGGTAACCACACAGGATGACGACTGTTGGCGGTAGGAAACAATCATTTAGTCGGGTTAGCCATCGCATCGCATCAAGAGCAGGCTACGAACAAATAAAACATGGAAGCCGCACGCCATACTAAATTGCCTTTCAAAAACGGTCCTGAACTTTAGTTGACAAGTGACCCCTCTTCACTGCATCACGGTAATGAATTTCAATATCAACCTATAAACAACTTAAACTTCATGCTTCATGGTTCATCAAAGTTTTGTTTGGCTATATCCTATAAACGTTGGTTAAAGATGTTGCGTCGAAATATGCATCTTGGCACAATTGAACAGACGTTTATGAATAAGGAGGCTAATATTTACAGGCTATTTGATTAAAGGACGAATGGGAAGTGGTTTGTTTGTAAACAGTGTGATTTGATTAGGTATACTAACACACATAATTATTGACATTTCTAACATGATAATGTGTAACGTGTTTCTGTTTGTTTTTTTTACGTCATTTTAACACCTACGTTGTTATTGGTTTTTACGTTATTAGGTTGCTATAAATACATATAGCATCCCTACCTGCTATATGTATACCTACATGTATGTATGTATGTAAATTCTTTATTGCACACAAATAAAACAGGTAAAAAAAATACACAACAATTCAAAAAGGTACAAGGGCGAACTTATCCCTGTAAGGGATCTCTTCCAGTTAACCTTTGAGCAAAAGAGAGAACTATATGAAACAAGAGATAGACAAACAAACGTGTACAGTGCGTGATTTGAATGACTACTGTAAATATACTATATTACCTACTATGCTTAATTCGTACATAAACTACACATATAGTTATAATGTAAAATACATATACTACATATCTATAAATAAAATAAAATACTCAACCATTTCACAAACTGTCGGAGAGCCACAACTTCTTCAATCGTAATCGGTGATCTCAAACATTTTTTTTCTTACGTACAATGGCGTCTATTTTAGTGTATACCATTTGCCAGTAGAACTCAAAATGTAAACAAACCTAAAAACTTGGATATCACGCACTTTTAGTGCACTTAAAAACTGAAAACCATGAGTTTCAGATACATTTTATACAATGTATTCATGAAAGAGAAAGTAAACAATAATAACACTAAAAGACATACATTTTTAGTTAAAATTATGGACTTATAGTTTCTTCTGTTGTTGTGCTTGTTTTAAGAGGGTAAAATGGTTAAAATTATTGATATTTATTTGTATTAACGTAAAAATATATATGCGAACGTGTTTCACGATGTGTCGATGTCAGTGACGTCAAATTCCAATAAAAGTCAGCCATATTTGTTTACATTTTTTTGCATTCTCTTGACGATGGGTATAGATATAGTAGCATTAGTAGCTCCACATAAATATCAGTCTATTTCAGTCCGCTGCCATACAAAGGTTTCTCCAATTAAATATCATCATCATGATCATCATCATCATCCTATGATAGTCCACTGCTGGACGTAGGCCTCTCCTATTAACTATGCGTAATAAATAAACGCATTAGGAGGTAAATGCCCATAATCGCCATGCTGGGCAAGCGGATTGGCGATCGCAGTAATGTGTCCACTATGATGACGCTGCTGCCCATCATCAATCTTTTATAAAATGACTGTCCCTAACACTTTGATCCCTTAGTCGACTCTTACGACACCCGCAGGAGGAGTTTGGGACAAATGTATTCTTAATGCCGTCACCATACGGCCAATTAAATATGCGTAAGTTTAAATATACCTATATTTTTGTCATGAAATATAATAATGGATATTCTTTATATTGCGAAACGTTATTATTAAAGGCCGACCATGCATATCTCCTCCATCGTATTTTCAAGTATTTACATATACTCGAATCGTATTTTTTAGATTAGTTATCATCATCGAAATCAATGCCATTTTATATCTCAAGGTCGGTGACATGATAATAAAAAGTTACGTAATCGGTAGATGTTATTTTGAAATAGTCGCCAAATTAAAAAAAAATTAAAAACCTACTTCAAGGCCCCATCATGACCCCGACTTGGTGCCAAAGAGACCATCTCCGGGTTTGATTAAAGTTTCTGTTTGACCCAATGGTTGACTGGTAGAGAATGTCATAAGGCATTAAGTCCGCCATTTGTACTTTTTTCATTGATTGTGCAATAAAGCTTAAATAAATAAAATAAATTAAAATAGTACATTACGACACAAGGGCGAAAAACATGAAATTCGAAACGAGTGGCGTGGCGAGAATGAACAGGACCGATAGGGAGTGTTTTAAATCGACACGAGTTACGAATTTCCTTTTTGCACACGTCTCGTACGACGTTTTTTAGTACAGAACAGATGGCCCTCCGAAGTTTTGGACCTGACGTAAAATGAGCCACTTCTCGCACTAGCGCGTAATAAAGGCACCACCTGTACTAAAAATCAATTTTGAAAATTCGTTCACGATTCTCGAAGATATCGGGTAACATACAATACATACATACAAAAAAACAGTCGCATTGACAACCTTCTCCATTTTAAAAGTCCTAATCATTAAAAAACGAATATAGTCATTTGGAGCATTCCACGAGAATGTCGCTTAAAGGTGCGATTAAACCAAAAAAGCATTCACTGTTCTAGCGCCCGTTCTAAGAAATCAACCAATCACGTTTTGTGTACCGATCGAATTTCGTAGAGTGGGAGGTTAGAACAGCGAATGCTCTTTTAGTTTAACCGCACCTTTAGGTGCATTCAAACCAAAAGAGCATTCGCTATTCTAACCCCCCACTCTACGAAATTCGATCGTTACACAAAACGTGATTGGTCGATTTCGTAGAACGGGGGATAGAACAGCGAATATTCTTTTGGTTTGAATGCACCTTTTACGTAACGCGATTCTTTTAGTACTTCTAAAAATGATAGGATCCCGAATTCTAGTGTGGTAATATTTCGGGACTTAACTTACACGTTCACACAGTTTTTTCTAACTTTGAGCATTTATTTAACGTAGCTGCCATAGATATGTAGTACTAGCTGCGCACGGGTACTATACCTACATAAAAACCTTCCTCTTGAATTACTCAACCTATTAAAAAAAATCTCATTATAATCCGTTGCGTAGTTTTAAAGATTTAAGTGTACAAAGGGACATAGGCACAGAAAAAGTGACTTTATTTTATACTATGTAGTGATAGTGATAAGCGTCACGTAAGCGACATTCTCGTAGAATGCCCCATTTGTCAATTATTGAGGCGGGTGAGCGGGTGACGGCATAGGTACCTATATAATAGAAGAGGCTCGTCTATAGAGTACGTTAAGTGCATGTGTAGATAAGGTTTAATCACCAAACGACACGCCCCCTTTGACGGCTGTTCAACCACAGAATACATATTAGTACAAGTACAGAAAACCATCTTCAAAAACCCGTTTAAGAAATAATGACTCTTGCTGAGATACTATTAAGTTCAAATTTCCACCGAGCAACGCTGAATGCCAACGCTAAATGACACGTGGAAATGCGTTCTCTTTCTATCGCGTAACTCGTACTTTTTCAGAAAAATAAGGTTGCTTCCTTTTAAAAACTGATATATAGGCTTAGGACTTTTCATAGCATATCGTGGTTCTAAAATCTTTGGAGCCGCTATGTGTAAAATTTTCGAAGTCAAAGTCAAAGTATATTGTAATATTAAATATAATGATTTATACTTACTGTCACATCGTTACTGAATTAATTTTAATCGAACGTAATTAATTTTAAAAAACGAACTTGATTTCATAAAAAGTGCATACGAAATTAGTT
>JALPQI010015412.1:0-31687 GCA_025490895.1 Thaumatotibia leucotreta
CCAAATAATGAATAGTAGGCCTACATATTAAACGAAAAAATTTTAAACATAACCCTTCCGTTTGCACATTCACCCCCCTCCCCCCTCGTTCAGGGGGGGAATTGGTTTTCCCTCCACATCTAAAAATTGTTATTTTTACACCCTCTAGCTCTGGTAAAAATTACAAAACTGTAACTCGCAGCGCACAATTTTTTCCATTTGGACCTCTACTACTAGCTTTTTTATACTTTCTATAATCATTTCGACTACTTACACTAAGTTCTTTATTCAGTCTTGTAATATAATAAGATTAATAATTATTCAAATGTAACTGTGCACGCAACGATACATTCTGTGTTTGAGATATTTAGTTACATACCTAGCCTGCAACATTCTGCAGTAAAGTATGCACATGCACTTCTAATGCAATGCACCTAAGTGTTCTGTAATTATATCAACGTGCGGTTAGATAGAGAAATATGCCACTAAGCTAGTTATAAGAAAGCGTCATTTAATTCTAGTTTCTAGAAGTTCAAGTAAAAAAGCCTTACTTTCTCATTTTCTTGCGTCGAAATTATCTAGCAGAAAAGTTCTATGGTCCCTCAGCGTTTTTAAAAACACAAAACGTATCCTCCAAATCGTCGACACTAATAAAAGCACACACTAAAACTTTTTTAAATAGTGGATTCGCGTCCCGTTTTTAAAAGTCAGTTTCGCGTTCGAATTTTAAATCGTGCGAACGCGCGATCGAGCTCGCGGCCAGCCGTCGACTCGACGTTCGAAATACAAACAAGCATAACTACAGAGCTGTCTATTGTGGCGTTGCCAGACACGCGAACCCTCTAGCTACTACCTTTACCTATAGCTATATAGACGCCTATACCCAGGATTACTGCGAACTATTAATTCGTAAAATTCCAGCATTTCACTCTGTCACTCAAACGGAGGCGTCATTTATGTGATAGAGACAGATGCTCGTTTGGGATTTTCGAAATTCGTGGTAGGCCTCTACACCCCTCATTTTACATAATCATAACGACATAGATAGGGAGTTTTGTTTTGAATTCATTTTCCCATTTTCTTTGTTTATGTTTTGTTGGACAGCAATAAGTATTTGGGTTTTCGATTCGTGATGACTGGATTGATAACGATGATAAATAATGATTTTAACGTGATGTATTTTGATATCTATATAAATATAGGTATATTTGTACAGTCAACAAAACTGAATAGAGTCAAAAAGTGGTGGTATACCTACCATAGGTATTCTTTGTTGACTATACAGACGATTTATTTACGATTATTAGGCTTTAGTTACCTTATCATAATGACAATACGAGTAAATATGAAAGCTATGGTGACTGAAGAGTTCTCAAATAGTACATTAAGGATACAAGTGCAAAAAAAGAAGTTTTTACACGTGGATCAAACGACTTTTTTCATAACAAGTGCCTTAAAAAGAGAAATTTACGCACGCGAAGCGTTAATTAGGAAAAGGTACTTATGTAAATAATTTACCTACCTATATCATAGAATAATATGTGATGTTTTCGATCAAAAGGGACCGATTGGCGATGGCGCTTACGTCACACGATGTTGCATTTGTATTTGCGACATTAGCGACGTCGACGATAAGATCCCTTTAATTATGAAAAATTCCAAGCCCAACACTTCTCATGGGTGTCGTAAGAGTCGACTAAGGGATGTCAAGTGTCACTGACCATTTAATTATTGAAGATTGATATTAAAGTCGAGTGGATTCACTACTGCGATCGCCAACCCGCTTGACAAACGTGGCGATTATGGACATTTACCTCCTAATGCGTCCAAACGCTTAGATGATAGGAGAGATGAGAGATGATTCATATATTACAAGATATAAAAAATGCCATATTTCTTAGTATCTTTCGAATCATATTAACCACTGATTTCGACACATATGAAGTGAAGCTACATAATTTGAATCTGAGTTGAATGACATTATATCGGATTTATTTTGCGGTCAGTGTGGTTTTATGTGGTTGGCCGAGTGGTGACGTTAGTCAGAATACATTTGTCACCACCCCGACTCCTCCTGCGGGTGTCGTAAAAGTCGACTATGGGATTGAAGTGTCACTGTCCATTATTGGCATGCAGGATGATGGGCAGCATCGTCATCATAGTGGACAAATTACTGCGATCGTCAATCCGCTTAACCCAGCGTGGCGATTATGGGCATTTACCTTAATAGGAGAGGCCTACGTCCAGCAGTGGACTATCATAGGCTGATGATGATGATGATACGATCATTTTGTTTTCATAATTTATGTAGGTTCAACAGCCTGTTTACCTTGCTAAAAAACGTAGTAGAAACTATTTCCCTCCATTATGTGACACAAGATCTACCAAAATATTTATTGTTACATAATACCAATCATTGTTGTTCAACAATGTGCAGCGTTCAGGTAACAAACAGTGGGTGCTACGTGGGCGACATTTTTCTCATGTTAGTTGCGAAATTTTGTGTGATGGCTGATGGCGTTTTGGTTTCCTATAAAATAAAGTGGAGGTACTAGTACCCGACGCTGTACCAATACTCGACATTATAGCTTGAGTTGCCATCGACAAGATACAATCAAGTGTTTGGGCATGTAAACGATGATTAATGTATGTACCTTTAATGCTTCAAAACCCAACTATGAAATAATTAGCTTATATCTAAATTATTTGCATAATTTTTATTAGGACTGAATGTTAATATAAAATAAATGCATGTTTGCATAAATTAAGTAGCATAATTTTGCATAAAACCAGCGTGACTCAGGCGACCGTAACCATGGCAATAACAGACAGGAAAAGTTGATTCACCCATTTAAATAGGTAGTCAGACATAGTATAATTAAAATTATGTCTTAGATATAATGACCAACGAAAGATTGAGATAAAAACACAAAAAACCGGCCAAGTGCGAGTCGGACTCGCGCGCAAAGGGTTCCGTACCATTATCAATTTATTATTAAAAAAATACAGTTAAATCAACCTACCTCAAAAACTATAGGAGACAATTTAATCAAACCAAAAATCGTTGATAGAGCTTATTAATTAGACACATTTGCTTAAGTAACAATAAGATGTATAAACCTTCATATAATTTTCAAAGACCTTTCTATTAATACCCCACACGCTTATATACAACAATTTTTTTTTATCCCTCAGTTACATGTATGGCGGGCCCCCAGCCCAATGGTTTTTTTTACAATTTAGTATCATAATCCTGTAGCGGTTCATACAACACATATCCTTACCAAATTTCGTTACTGTAGCATTTATAGTTTCCGAGTAAATCGGCTGTGACAGACGGACAGACGGACAGACGGACATGACGAATCTATAAGGGTTCCGTTTTTGCCATTTTGGCTACGGAACCCTAAAAATACCCACACCGTGATTGGAACCCGACATCTCCAGCTTACCATCCATAAACAGGTTACCATCAAACCTATGAAGCCTGACAAATATTAATTTTATTAATTAATATTTGTCAGGCTTTGCGATACAGCGAGGAAATGCCGCCAGCATCCTCGGTACAATGCCACAAGCGCCAATATTAGATATAGGTTAGGTTAAGTAGATTAGTTAGATTTAATCTATGTACATTTTATTTTATTTTATTTATGTTTTGATTATTTATTGTTTTGACATGCATTGAATATTGCTGACATAGGATTAATTGGCACGTTTTAAATTGTATTTCGTTGTTTTCTGTCTTTTTTTATTACTTCATGTTATTTAATTTAATTACCTATCCTGACGATTATAATATAAATTCATGTAGGTTTGACAATTTATAGTGTAATTTTATATTATGAGAATAAATATCTAAATCTATAGAGCTTTCGAACTAATGATGTCTCATATCGTACACAAACAACGCGCTTTCTATGCATTCAGTCTAAAAATAAGTGACTGCCAACCGCGACCCACAAATCGATAAGCAGTGAAAGTGTTATTGTCATATAATGGGCATGTCGATGCTTAAATTAGCTTATATTGACCGTTGGATAGCCCAGTTTTGATGCTGCATAGACGCCAAATGATACCAATAAAATTATTTTGTAGTAAAATGACAACTCCACCTTACTTTAAACAGAATAAGGTGTGAATTTGCCCTGATTTTTTTAAGCACTGGACATGTTTTTTCCGTGGTCCCTTCATGTAGGCCTTGGTCAATTGCAAAAAATATAAGACCTTTAACGAAAACAAAATATGGCGTTCTAACATAATTTTTGTGAACATATTGCGAAAAGACCGAGTGGCCGAGGGGTACAGACATCAGCCGCGAAAGCTGAGTACGTGGGTTCGATCCCCACCTCGGACATAGGTGATCTTGGTCGTTTTTCTTTGGTATATGACATCATATACCAAATATTTTATAATTTATAATTTTTGTGTTTAAATTTTGTAAACAACTTTTGTCAATGAACGAAGGAGACAAATTCAAATTTTCGACGAGCAACGGCGATACGCGCCTACACTTTAAACTTTTGACGCCTTTTTCTACTGCCTAAGTTTTTTGGACAACACACCATAATTAAAGTCCATTCATCCTTAGTTGTCTTATCTAGTAAACAACTTTCTAACCTAAAAGTACACATTTTCTGTAGTAAACTATAGCCATATATTATTTGCCTATACCAAAATACCTGAGTCCGTTTTTGTGCAGTCCATCCGTAGTGATTAGTAAATTGCTTAATTTTTAATCAAGGATAACAGCAGTTTACAACAGAAAACGTGTACTTTTAGGTTAGAAAGTTGTTTACTAGATAAGACAACTAAGGATGAATGGACCGTAGTATGCTTAACTTTCGTGAAGTATTTTATTTCATTGATTTATTTAAGCTTTACATACATTGCAATGAGAGTCACGCATTTCGTAAAAAACGTAGTCAAGTAAGGAATCACCCCCCTTCTTTTAATATACAGAAGAGCTGACGCCAATTAAATGCACCCGTTCCTGTTTTGCATCGAGATGAGGGTTGAAACAATATACCTATAACTCTATACACATAGTCCATACTGTACTACTTTCACTATACCTTTATCCCAATGCATTAAAGACTACTTTCGAATTTCAAAGCAGCAACTTCATAGGTATAGGTTTTTGCACACGAATAGTGAGGGTGCACAAACACAAATATACCAAACAATAGTTGATAGCTAAGATACTCGTATATATATATATATACAGGACGTCCCAAAGTTGTGGGAGAAGGGGAAGTACCTTAAATGTCGTAGATAGGATATTTCGCTGAAAGAAGACTTTGTTTTATTTTAAATATTAAATAATACTGCATTAAATTTTTTTTTATTGCTTTTTCTAGGCATCGAACCTACTTTAATACGAATACATTTTTTTTCGTAATTTTATGATGTCATTAGAAATAATGGATAAAAAAATAACATTTTTTCTTAAGAAACTAGTATCTAAAACTAAAAGAATAACCAAACAAGTTTGGATCAACATTCGAAAAAAATTGTAGTTGGTTCGATTCAATTTTTTGAAAAACGTTGATCCACTATTACTAAATTTTAAAAATAACATTAATTCTTCTACACTATCTACGATATTTAAGGTACTTCCCCTTCATGTCCCATAACTTTGGGACGCCCTGTATATCCCTTGAAATGAATAGCCACATCAGCGGCCCTATCGTGAATGTCGAAATCCTCTTTCGAGTAATTCTCTCTGTTACTCTAATGACACCTTTCGTTGAAGTGACAGACAAAAATCCTCGAAAAATACGAATTTCGAAATTCGTGGTAGTATGCCAGCACCTTTAGCACATCTTCTGTTTGATAGCAACATACGGCCTTCTCTCGGTTACTCGACTCTTTTACATTGTATGGATTAAAAAGAAATGGGTAGCCACGAGTTTTTGTTCAATGTCACCCAAAGGGCAATGGAGAGGGTTATGATAGGAGTCTCTGTGCGTGACCGGATTAAAAATGAGACCATCCGCAGCAGAACCAAAGTAACCGAAATAGCTCTCCGAATCGCTAAACTGAAGTGGCAGTGGGCGGGGCACATTGCGCGTAGAACCGATGGCCGTTGGGGCGGGAAGGTTCTTGAGTGGCGGCCACGTACCGGAAGGCGTAGCGTGGGTAGGCCCCCCACAAGGTCGCAGAAGTCCGCTGGATGCGGATGGCGCAGGACCTTTCGTCTTTCGGCTGATATGATGATGATGATGATGATGAGTTTTTGTTACACATTACATAGCATCATCAATCTCTCTCAGCCCACTCAGCACTCATGCAGCCCACATTACTAAGTTGCTGTCAAACACGAGATAAGCTCCCAGAGCGTTTCAAGCAGGAATTGAAAAAAGGAATACTTTGTCCCTTTGTTTCCAACATTTGATTCGTGACGAAATTATTACATTATACCGTACAGAAGGTGCCCACGAGTAAAGGGAAAAATTCTAACAGCATATTCCTGAGACTAAAAGAAGCAAAAAATGTTAAATGAGTTTTGTAGTACGGTCAAATCGTACATAATTTTACCTTAAACTCGCAAATCAAGTAGTATCGCTGCATTTTTGGTATGTTGTTTAGACACCATAGGACAGTATAAAACCATATTTTGCAAGCAAAAAAAAGTTGTGCTAGCTGGGTAGTACGTAAAAAACTGCGAAATTTACAGCCATTTTTTAGTTTCTGATATTTATTTAAAAAACCTTTCGTTTTTTGATATCATATGTCAATAAACGTTTAAAGACTAATAAATTTCCAACAAGTTGAGCTAACATGCATTACCGTAGGTCTTATAGTTTCAGAGATTCAAGACTTTAAAAAGTACCCCTTTTTGTAAACTAGATAAAATTTTGTCTTTTGCTAACGTTTTCGACTTAATATCGCCTCACCTAATTATGCTACGAAAAACATGCAATAATGACCTTATAGCGCACTTAATATTCTTTAATTTAAGGGTAAAATAAGGTCAGTGAACTTTGTAGTTAAAAGTATAAACCCAAAATTCCAAAGGCAGGAGGCCCGCTATCTAAGTTTTTCATACAAATCGCAAGTCGAGTTGCAAAGCTGCAATTTTGGTATATTATAAAGGCCTTATAGATACATACGAAAATGCATATTAAAAGAAAAACAAAAAAATAATTTGGGCATAGGACGTAAAAAACGGAAAAAAATTCGCACTTTTTTTAGTTTTTGACGTTTAACTAAAAATCTATTATCTTTTTGACACTGATTGCTATAAAACTAAGAAAGAACATTAAATTTGAAAGGATTTGAGCTACGTTGCATCACCGTAAATTATATATATTTTGAGATACGACATTTCATAAAGTGCCCTTTTATCAAAACATAAACAAATTTTAGGTTAAGTACGTTAAGGCTATTCACTAAATATTGGCAAAACGTTCGCGCTAAGAAAAAAAAGTAATTGTAGATAATAATTACATTAAATTTGGAACAAATTGAGCCGATAACAATTACTGTAAGTCTTATAGTTGGGGGTATACGAGGCTTCAAAACATGCATTTATTTTCTTAACTTAATGAAGAGCACATTTTGAAATGTCGTATCTCTAAATCTATATAATTTAGGGTAATGCAAGGTAGCTCAAATCCTTTCAAATTTAATATTCTTTCATAGTTTTATAGCAATTAGTATCGAAAAGTTATAGTTTTTTAGTTAAACGTCAAAAACTAAAAAAAGTTCGATTTTTTTTTTCAGTTTTTTACGTCCTATACTTAAATCTTTTTTTTTTCTTTCTTGTAATATGCATTTTCGTACATCCCTATAGAGCCTATATAATATACAAAAATTGCAGCTTTGCCACACGACTTGCCATTTGTATGAGAAACTTAGATAGCGGACCTCCTGCTTTTTGAATTTCGCGTTTTTAGTTTCAATTACAAAGTTTACTGACCTGATTTTACCCTTAAATGAAAGAATATTAATTGCGTTATAAGATAATTATTTCATGTTTTTCGTAACATAATTAGATTAGGCGATATTAAACAAAAAACGTTAGCAAAACTCAACATTTTATCTAGTTTACAAAACAGGGTACTATTTGAAGTCTCGAATCTCTGAAACTATAAGACCTACGGTAATGCATGTTATCTCATCTTGTTACAAATTCATTCATCTTTAAACGTTACCTGATACATATTGTCAAAAAACGTAAGGCTTTTTTTATAAAAATCAGAAACTAAAAATAGACAGTAAATTTCGCAGTTTTTCACGTACTACCCAGCTAGCACAACTTTTTTTTGCTTGCAAAATATGGTTTTATACTGTCCTATGGTGTCTAAATAACATACCAAAAATGCAGCTTTACTACATGTTTTGCGAGTTTAATGTACGATTTGACCGTACTATTGGTCAAACCTGCAAAAAAAATATTTTTTTTTTAGTTTTTTTTTTGATGTTTTGAATGCCTTAATACACAACGTCCATTAAATACAAAAGCGACACAAGTCAAAAAATTACTTTTTACAGGGGAGCTGTTTAAAGATTTTGTATTCGTTTTTTGTTCACAATTTTTTTTAACAGCATTAATAATATATGTGTTATATATCAACTTGTAGGTATTTTAACCCTCTTTTGATGTGTTTGGTTATTAGAAAGTAATATGTGCTGTGCAAGCTTTTATGAGCGTATACGTCCGTTTTGCATAAAAAAATAACATTAACTCTGATTTTTTTTCCCATCAAAGGCCACAAATACAAAAAAATAACCAGTTATTTCATTTAAATCATACGTAAAATCATGTCTTAAACATAGAAATACTGTTTTTTTAACAAAACTGAACCAGACAAAACTTTTTCTTACTGTTTCTTTACTTACATATTGTCAGAACATGTTTATAGGTACCGTAAACCGGAGTTACTTTGATTAATTTTAACTTTGGTTATATATTTTGATGAATTTAACGGACGTACTAGTTTAAAATTCAGATATAATTATCGGTTTTCTTCAAGAATCAACCTGCTATATAAAAAAATGTGGTACCTTTAGTTAATAAATATAAAATAAATACAACGCGATCAAAGTTATATTGTTGAGAATGGAATTAATACTTTGATAGCACTTATTTTTACTATAAACTGGAAATAGCCCACCTAAAAGCACGTAAGTAATAAAAATCGGTTAAGTACATCTTTAATTATTTGTTTTTTCTATGTGTATTGTATTAGTGTGGTGGTTACTATGATCCCATACTAAATGATCCAAATCGATATGTTTTGACGGTTTACTAGTTTTTTCATTAGAAATGATGCAAGAACTTAATTTTTGCCGATACAAAAGTATATCTTTCAATATTTAGTTGCAGAGATAATAAATCTTTCTTAAAAATCTACTTATGATTAGTAATAATGTAACAATTTTTTTTTCTAGACGACATGACAGTTTAGCGCTAGTACTTGGGTAACCTATGTAGTGAAGCAATAGGCATGATGACTGTTGAAAGATTTACATGAAATACACAAAAGTAACGTCACGTTTGTATACTACATTTATATTAAATAAAAGTTCTGTACAATAATGACTGCAGTCTATATTTTAGTAATAATTTATTCGTGTATGATGCCGTGCATAATGTCTAATAATTTATTTTAAATACAGTCCTCATCCCTATGTTGACATCCCCAAAAGTGAAAAAATAAATACTACTAATATAAGTTTTTAGATTCGTTAAAACATACCGGTGTATGACACCCCGGTGGGTTAGATCTTTGTTTGTTTTACTTGTATTGTATACAAATACTATAATAGGAAAGTATGACAAATACTTAATAATCCGAAGTTTATGCCATTATTGTTTCTTCGTAGTGGCAATTATAGGTACACAAAATTCACAGTCATCTTCCACACAATCTCTAATATACTTTTAAGTAAAACGAACACAATACAAAGTACCACGTTTTACAATTACTGTTTTTATAAGAGGTATTGTATTTTTGAAGATTTCATGCAAAAGATACTTAATTATTCAATCTGGTACATTTATGGATTATAATATTATACTGAATTAAAAACGGTTGTAAATGCAACAATGTTTTTTGAAATTCAACATTCCGTATTGCGGCTCCTTTGTTTATACAGAAATCTAAACCAAACATATTTACTTTATTCAAAACAGCATCATGTATAAATATGGCTTCTGTGATTGATGCATTCGAATATATTTTTAATTCAAAAAGGTTGCAAATCCTAATACGGCAGTTATGATGAATGAAAAATCAAATTTAAGAGGATATTTAAAAATTAAAGCTGCCACATTCCGTTTTGCGACTCCTTTTTATATAAAGAAACATAATATTTACGTATTTATTTTATTCAAAACGGCCACATCTACAAATATGGCACTTTTGCTTACATATTTTTTAACGTAATCACTTATTTTTTCGTTTCATGGCACTTGTTAGGCACGCACCTGGTCCACCTCGCACACTGCACCACGGCACGGCCACGTCATCATACGTCACAGCGTCGCGTCATCGGTGCTGCGTATGAAGCTTTCGTCACAAAACGTTGTATGCAGACGCCCTGCGCCCGCGCCGCGTATCGTCATCGATATTTGGCAATAACTCCGACCGAATACACAAAACGGAAGTGCAAGCTCATTCTGAGCCTTTTTGATACCTAACATCGGATCTGATAGGACACCGCGATACCTTTCGCGTTAGCTTAAGCCACTAATGTAATCTTATAATTTAATTAAATCTCACTTATTCTACGCTCGATTATAATTTATCTCCTCCACTGCTGCCCTCCTATATAATTGGCGCAGTCGGTAGGATATCGATTCGGTACGCGAAATCTAGCATCGATATCCCGTCCTGAGCACGAATCTTCGTGTGCATCGACTCGAAGAACCGGAGCAGCACAAACGAGGGGATCTACTTGGCGCTTGAATAAGGGGAAGAGAACGTGAAATGTGGTGGTGAGTACACATAGAGTTTGGTTGCATTCCCGTGTATTCATTCCCAATCTTTCCAAAATTTTTCACCCATTTTCTGCCCGATCGAGGGATAGGGATAGTAATAGGTCTCGGCGCATCGAGCGCATAGATTTGTTAAGAAATTTAGATATTATTATTGAAGAAGAGGAAATGGCGAATAATGATTTGAATGATTTATTTAAAGCCCTTAAGGTAGTTCCAGATTTTGATGGAAATCCTAATGTGTTAGTCAGGTTTTTAAATATATGTGATCAGATAATTACTAGGTTTGTAAGACAAGGTGCTGGAAATGATCTAAATAACTTGGCAGTCTTAAATGGTCTCTTAAATAAAATCACAGGTTCCGCAGCGCGAACACTTGCAAATAACGGAATTCCTAGCACCTGGGCAGGGATAAAAGAGTCTTTAATAAATAATTTTTCAGATCGTAGAGATGAAACTGCGCTGTACACAGATTTATCTATAATGACCCAAGGTAAGGACACGCCACAAATATTCTATGAGAAATGTCAACACATGCTTTGCACAATAATTACTTATGTGCAATTACACGAAACTGTAGAGACAACTATAACCGCTAAAAGGGAGTTGTACAAAAAACTTGCATTGGAAACATATCTAAGAGGTCTGTCTGAACCTCTTGGATCTCGCATGAGGTGTATGAAACCTGACTCGATGGAACAAGCCCTTGAATTTGCATTAAAAGAACTTAACGTTATGTATTTGCAAAATAAAAATAAGCACTACGAAATTGCGCAGAAACCTTACTATTCTAATAAAAATCAGAATTTTCCTTCGACATCATATTCATATAACTATCAGCAACCACAGCATCAGCTGTACCAGATTCCACAGCCGCAGTCGCAGCCACAGTCGCAGCAGTTGCAACACCAACCTACTAACAATACTAACCATTTTAGACCTCCGTCCAACGCACAGCAGGCTGGCCCGTCTAGGACGCAGCAGATGTTTCGAGCGCTACCTCGTTCAAATATCACGACAGGGTTTAGGATTCCGCAGAGAACCCAAGCTCCTCAGCAACAACGGAATTATCCCCAACCCATGAGTGGCGTAAGTCATCCTGTAGCTCGCACTCTAGCCCCCGCTAGAAACAACTGGAACCAATCCTCACTTCGTAATAACGCAGCAGAGACAAACGTGCACGAATCCCAAATTTACCCTGACTATGACTATAACAACTATGACAATAACTATGAGCTCCAACCCCAGGAACAGTTACCGGTTGACAATTATGACATCTTGACAGAACATCCACAAATAACTGACTACGAGAATAACATTTCGAACGACGAAAATTTTTCCCAAGACATTATGAAAAACTTACCAGGATAGAAATTAATATTCAGAATCAGCAACAGTTACCCTATATAAAGATACATAACCCGCCTTTAAAAATGCTAATCGACACAGGTGCAAATAAAAGTTTTCTTAGCCCAGAGGCTGTCAGGCAATTTTATACTCTATTTCCGTTACAATACGATCCATTTGTTGTCACAAACGTACATGCTTCAACCATCAACAAGTACTCAGTAACGATACCATCTTTCCCGGAATTTAACAGTGAGCAGCCGTTGAAGTTTTTCGTATACAAGTTTCATAATTATTTCGACGGACTTATTGGTTCGGATTTACTTGACCAATGGCCAGCAGATATAAGTTACGGAACCCGGCGATTAATAACTCCCTTATTTACGACCCCAATATACATGCATACATCAGGAAATGTCAATTTACTAGAGACAATAATACCGGCTAATTCGTCAAAATTAATCAAAGTACCAGTAGACATTCCAAACGGCGACATTTTCGTGGAACAACAGGTACATTGCAATTGCATTATAAGTAATTGCATCAGTGCTGCAAATAATAACAAAAGCACTGTCGAAATCTGCAATAATTTCTCACGCGATATGATATTCACGCTAACTCAACCGATTAGCGTCGAGTTACTCAATTCGGTAACCACCTGTGATCATAATGATGACTCACAACAATTATCTCGTATCGATAACGTATTGTCTCGATTGCGCACAGATCATCTAAACACAGAGGAGGCAATCAATTTAAAACAACTTTGTACCAAATATGCCGACATATTTTATGTTGAGGATGAACCCCTTACGTTTACTAATCAGATAAAGCATCGCGTTAGAACAACCGACGAAGCCCCTATTTATTCTAAAACGTATAGATATCCGCATATTCATAGACAGGAGGTTAAATCTCAAATTGCTAAAATGTTAGAACAGGGAATAATAAGACCATCAACATCAGCGTGGAGTGCACCAATCTGGATCGTTCCAAAAAAATCGGACGCTTCTGGAAAAACAAAATGGAGATTAGTCGTAGATTTTCGGAAATTGAATGCTAAAACTATTGACGATAAGTATCCAATTCCCAACATAAGCGACATTTTGGACAAATTGGGTAAATGCCAATACTTTACAACTTTAGATTTGGCTAGTGGCTTTTACCAAGTAGAGATGCACCCCTCAGACATCCATAAGACCGGATTTAATGTAGAAAATGGCCATTTTGAATTTTTACGCATGCCAATGGGAATGAAAAATTCACCGTCTACATTCCAGCGCGTAATGGATAATGTGCTACAAGGCCTACAGAATTCGATCTGTTTGGTATATCTGGACGACATTTTAGTCTTTTCCACTTCTCTTCAAGAGCATATGATCAACCTCGAGAAAATATTTCAAAGGTTACGCGAATCCAATTTTAAAATTCAAATGGATAAGTCAGAGTTCATGAAACAGGAAACTCCCTATCTAGGACACGTCATCACCTCCAATGGTGTTAAACCCAACCCTGACAAAATTTACGCCATAGAAAAATACCCCCTACCACGAACAACAAAACAAATCAAACAATTTCTAGGCTTGCTTGGCTATTATAGAAAATTCATACCAGACTTTGCTCGAATAACGAAACCATTGACACAGTGCTTAAAAAAAGGGGTAGGCATCATTATCAACCAAGAATATACAGAATGTTTTGAAAAATGTAAAACTTTGCTTATGAATGACCCGATATTGATTTATCCCGATTTCTCAAAAGAATTTATTCTTAGAACCGATGCTTCTAACGTCGCCCTTGGCGCCGTATTATCTCAAGGACAAATAGGCTCTGATAAACCTATCTCATATGCATCACGCACATTAAATTCTAGCGAACAAAACTATAGCACCATAGAACGCGAACTTCTTAGTATTGTGTGGGCTACACGCTATTTCCGCCCTTACCTATTTGGCCGTATGTTTAAAATAGTAACCGATCACAAACCTTTACAATGGATGATGAACCTTAAAGAGCCAAATTCAAGAATAACCCGATGGAGCCTCCGTCTCTCAGAGTATGATTTTACCGTAGTGTACAAAAAAGGTACATCAAACACTAACGCTGACGCTTTATCACGAATAGAAATACATAATGAAGTAAGTTCTATAATTCCCAATTCGCCCGAGATACCTAATATCAATGAATTAGACGACAACCCGACTGAAACAGACCATACTTGCGGTGAAAGTCCCATCTTAGAAATACCAATTTCTGAAGAACCATTAAATAAGTTCAAAAAGCAAGTAGTTTTCCGCATTCTAGACCGTAAATCACGTGTTTCTGACACTATAACAAAACCATTTGAGACACATTTAAGAACATATATCGAAATTTACGAGGGAAATTTAGAGCAGGAATTAGTTAACGCTATCACTAAACATATTAACCCTAAATATCGTACTGCGATATTAGTACAGCCAATAGAAAAAATGTATTCCATAGTCCCTTTAATTCAAAAAACTTTTCAAAACTCATCAATGAAGCTTATACTAGTTAAATCGGAAATCGAAAATATTAATAATTACGAAAAGCAGCAAGAAATAATTCGCAATTACCACGAAGGCAAAACTAATCACCGCGGCATCAATGAGTCATATTTAGCATTAGCACATAAATATTACTGGCCCAAAATGCACGAGAGCATTTCCAAGTATATAAATGAGTGTACTGTTTGTGGACAAGCGAAGTACGAGCGTAATCCAATCCGTCCACAATTTCAGGTAGTGCCATCTCCAAGAAAACCGTTTGAAATCATCCATGCAGATACTTTAACTGTCGAAAATGTTAAGTATTTGACGATAATAGACTCATTTACTAAATACGCGCAGGCATATCGCCTACCCGACGGTACTGCGCTTAGTGTAGTAAAAACTTTATTAAATTATTGTACGCATCATGGCTTACCGTTGACTTTTGTAACAGACCAAGGCACCGAGTTCTCAAACCAATTGCTAGCTGAGTTCCTAAGAGTTCACAAGGTAAATCACCATAAAATTGCAGCCCACGCACCAAACGAAAATGGATTAATTGAAAGATTTCATTCAACTATCCTAGAACATTTAAGAATACTAAAACTGAAAAACCGTGACCAACATTCGAAACATCTAATGCCTTACGCCCTGTTAGCTTACAACAGCTCAATACATAGTTTGACAAAATGTAGACCCTTTGATTTAATTACTGGACATTTTGACCCACGAGACCCACTTGACATAAACACGACAGAGCTATTAATACAAAATTACATCAACGATCATCGTAATAAAATGGAAACTGTTTACGATTTGGTTTACAATACTTCGGTGACTCAGAGAGAATCTCACATGGAGAGAATAAACAAAAATAGAGATCCAGCTATTGACTATTCTCCGGATCAAGACATTTACATACGGAACCCTTTAGCGGACAGGCAAAAATTAGCTCCTAGGTATACACACGATAAAGTTACACAAAACTTACCCGTTCACATATACACGTCAAAAAAGCGAGGCCCCGTCCCAAAATCCAGACTTAAAAAGATAAGAAAATCTCAATTGTTACAGGCCCCCACTACTGATATGGACATGCATCAACCTGGCCCTAGCTCAAGAGATCCAACTTGAAAGTTATGACAAAGGACCCGGACTCCTGCCATTCAGAATGGGACCCACCAAAGTTGTATCCCATTTTCACACATTTTTACAAAGCATCGACCTTCTTAATTTGCGAGACAACATTGACCAGATAAGAGCCCAGCTTACTAACGCAAGTAATTCTTTGAGAAATAATACCTCTAACTTCTTTAAATTTCAGATAAAACATTTGTACTCTAAACTCGAAAAGGTTTCAGCGCAGTTGAGTACTTTTTCTAATAAAAGGGTACGTCGAGGGCTCATAGATCCACTAGGTTCGGTTATTAAAAGCATAAGCGGTAATTTAGATCACAATGACGCCATTAGATATGACCATGCTATTAAAATACTCAGAAATAATGAACAAAAACTGTCCAAAAGTTTTAATGAACACATAAGTTTATGTAAAAGATGGATTTTAGAACAAAAAAATATTTTATCTACATTGGCTAATAATCAACACATTTTAAATAATGAAATATCCAACTTACAAAACAGCACAAATTTGAATAATAAAAAATTGACAGACTACGCACACTTAACTCAATTGTTCAACATTATTAACGAAAATATTAACGACTTGTATACAGAGTTACTGCGCATAGAAAATATATTAGCTTTTAGTAGACTAGGTAACGTGCACCACTCTATTTTAAACACTGATGCACTAAAAGATATGATCAAAACTTTACACGAAATTTATGCAAAAAATCAAATTTTAGATTTAGACATAAGGGAATATTATGGTTTTATTAATATAGGTTCTTATTTTTCTAAGAATAATTTAGTTATTGTTCTTAAGGTACCAATTGTTTATGAAAATTCGTTTGACTTGTATAGGCTATGTCCTTTGCCGAATGAAAACGGGCTCATCCTTATTCCTCCTTATCCCCTCATAGCAACCAACTCTATAGAATATGTGTACATGGAGGCAGAATGCCCCAAATCCGGCGACTGGTACATCTGCGAGCAAAAACTCAGCCACCAAATACGCACCGAACAGGACTGCATTCACAAACTCATTCACTCGCAGGAGATAGATGGAACGTGTAAAACCACGCCTATCTCTCTGACAAAGGAGGCTCTACTAGAGCTGGACGATCAGCATTATGCAATAACATTTCCACTTCCCACCAAAGTTAAGACCAGCTGTCAAACAGAACAACACCTTACGTTAAAAGGAAGCTACGTCGCAACTATCCCACAACATTGTTCTATAAAGACTCCACAATTTACCATAGTCAATATCAACAACAAACTTCGCGGCCAACCACTGAGAATAATGTCAATACCTCTGGAGAGTAAACATGAAGATTCTATTGCTATCTTAAAAATGGACTCCATTAACCTGAAAAATCTCGAAGCTATCGAACAGCAGCTAACTATGGAAAAACCTGTCGAAATTAACGAAGCTTTGTCCTCAAGTTTTTACCACACCACAATACCATTATACATTATTATATTACTTGGAGCAAGTACAGCAGCTTTCATATTATATCAGAAATATCGAACTACGAAGAAAATCAACATTAGTAAGCCAGAAAACATAGAGCTACAAAAAGCCGCAACATTTGCACTAAACCTAGCAAATAGTTGCTCTACTTAGAGGGGAGGTGTTAGGCACGCACCTGGTCCACCTCGCACACTGCACCACGGCACGGCCACGTCATCATACGTCACAGCGTCGCGTCATCGGTGCTGCGTATGAAGCTTTCGTCACAAAACGTTGTATGCAGACGCCCTGCGCCCGCGCCGCGTATCGTCATCGATATTTGGCAATAACTCCGACCGAATACACAAAACGGAAGTGCAAGCTCATTCTGAGCCTTTTTGATACCTAACATCGGATCTGATAGGACACCGCGATACCTTTCGCGTTAGCTTAAGCCACTAATGTAATCTTATAATTTAATTAAATCTCACTTATTCTACGCTCGATTATAATTTATCTCCTCCACTGCTGCCCTCCTATATAATTCACTTTTTCACAAAAATGTCGTGCGTTTTGGTTGACAGTCGAGTCACAACTGACAAAATGGCAGTTTAGCACTGAAATTAGTCTCGAAAGAGCGATAGTGCAAAAAGGGCACCTGCATAATTTTGATACTTACTAACGTCAAATCGACAGGTGTCTTAGTGTCACGTAAAATATTAGTGCTTATAATGTCGTTTTTGCAATAAAATCATTTTTCACGGTTTTTGAGTTGTGTCGCTTTTGTATTTAATGGACGACAAGAAATGGAATTTATGAATCAAACTATCGCAAAAAATGCACTTTTAGTTTTTTTTTCACATTTGCTAGCTAATTAAGGATATTTTTGTTCATTTGATGTCTGTCAATCAAATGTGACAAGACTAAGACAACATGGTGACAAAATCGTTTCCTAAAATGCGTTTATCATAGCGTAAGTAGCGTAACGGTCTAAAACGGAACAGAAAAAATCAAATTTTCTCTTAAAATAGACTGAATCCAGAAAACTTCATATTATGACATTTAATTTTTTAACTTCAAATTTGGTCACAAATCCGTTGTTGAATTTTTTCCCTTTCCTCGTGGGCACATTGTATTTGATTATAAGTGTAATAACTTGCGCTCGTCTTTTAATTCCTTCAAAGTTCGTTTGGGTATGAGAAGAAAAGAAAATTGGTTCTGTGAATTTGAAATAAACTAAACATAAAAGCACCCTTCTAAGTTTTCCGACCCCTTTAAAATGCACTTCAATACTTGAAATATCTCCACTTGACACCCTCTTTTATACTAGTTGTAGCCAGAAGAGTGCCGGTCTCCTTTACTGCTGCATTTTGAATTTGGAATATCGTCGTTCACTGGGTTTTCCGAGCGCATCACCTTATTAAGGACCAGAATCACAAGCTAAACATTTTGATGGGGCTTGCTATTTTTTTAATCATAATTGTTACGAGTATTTAACGCTTTATGAGTTGAAATATAATATTTTTTAGTAGATAGTGCCTTTTTAAGCCGCTAAGTAGTGCGAGAAGTAGGTAGCTAATATTACATCAGGTCCAAGACTTTGGAGGGCCGTCTGTACTAAAAACGTCGTACGAGACACGTGCAAAAAGGAAATTTGTAACTCGTGTCGAATTTAAAACATCACCACTCGTTTCGAATTTAATGTTTTTCGCACTTGTGTTGTAATGTACTATTCGATAATTATTATAAAGCCTGATGATACATTGTCTAAAGTGATTCTTCAAGATTTTAAATTCCAGTTTCAAATACATTTCGAGTCATTTTAAATTTTCTTTGCACTAAAATACGCATCGCCTTAAAGTTTAAGGTTGCGGCTCCACTGACGCGGAGAGGAGCGGAGACGTGCAAAATTGGCCAATGAAATCGCATCACAGTGTTCGAATTTTGAATTTGAAGAATGTAATTGGTCAATTTTGCACGCTCCGCTCCTCTCCGCATCAGTGGAGCACCCTAACGGCCCGGCCACGACATTGGTCTAAGGCGACCAGCGGCGAGCGAATCCATGAGTGGGAGCGGGATGCCGATATAGGTACGAGAGGGAGCACCATACGTTTTCCGCTAAGCCGGTCGCCTTAGACCGATGTTGTGGCCAGGACAAATAAGAGGTCTACTTATGTTGGATACGTAGATACAAGGGTACACTCGAGACAATAGTTTTGGGAATCTGTTGCACCCTCGCACGATGCATGCCTTGATTGGCTAACGATCGATAGCTACCCTTCGAATGTCATGCAATGCGGGTAGTATTAAAGCATAACACATCAAAGTACCCTTATCATCAGCAGGCTTGCGATTTGGATATGACTGGGTAAATTAATATTTATTTTCTCTATGTATGAAATAAAAATATTTTGAGATCCAAGGGTATAAGTGATATACGTACTATGAAACTTAAGAAACATAAAAGAAAAAAAAATTGGGTAAAAACATGACATTTTAACGCACTCATCATCATCATCAGCCTATGATAGTCCACTGCTGGACGTAGGCCTCCCTATTAACTATGCGTATAGACGCATTAGGAGGTAAATGCCCATAATCGCCACGCTGGGCAAGCGGATTGGCGACCACGGTAATATGTCCATTGCTGGACAACGGCCTCTCCATAGCATATGCGTATGAACTCATGGGGAGGTAACTGCCCATAATCGCCACGCATTTATATAAATGATATAAATCATACTGAACAACTTTTAGTACAGGACCAACCTTAATAATCACGAAAAAGAAGACTTTCGTACATATTGGTTATACGGTACGTCATCTAGAATTTCTATTTGGAAAAATATTTTTTCATTACCTGTAATGTTATGGTATATTGGGGGGTACAAATAAAATTACAAGACCGTATTTAAAAGCCAAGTTTGTATGGCGTGCGACTACCATGTTTTATTTGTTCGTAGCTTGGAAGAGTTAATGTGATCCGTCACTTACCATATATGAATCCTATTCAGTGACATCATTGGTTCCATTTTGAATAGGTTAAGCCCCTATTTTGAACTTTTATTGACGCTCTATTGAATAGTATACCGGCTGCATATAAAGCGAGATTGTTAAATCCTATGGATATGCCGTCGCGTCGTCTTTGTGGATTTGATGGTATACGTGGGTTTTATGTTTTTTTACTGATCTTTATTTTCAAAACTGTACAAATTTATATAGGTACTTAAATTAAATCTAAATAATCGAATTAATCTAACCTATAATATACAAGGTGCCCGTGAGGAAAGGGAAAAAATTTAACAGCATATTTTTATATAGGTACTAAAAGAAGCAAAAAATGTTTAGTGACTATGTAAGTGAAGTTAATAGGAGAGGCCTACGTCCAGCAGTGGACTATCATAGGCTGATGATGATGATGATGATCACCACCTATGCATATGAATGTAATAGGAGGTAATGCCACGCCAAATAATCGTCACGCTGGTCAAGCGTCTTAGCGATCGCAGTATTAGTGTTTTCAGATGATTATACTGCCGTCATAATTTTAATAATGGTCAGTAACACTTCAATCTCTTACCGTTTTTACCCACAGTTGCCGATTTCTAAGAATGAACTCTTACCTTCATATTAATGCAGTGTGGGATTCAAGTAAAAACACTCATGCGATTAAATTTGGAGTATATTTCTTAAGCATTCCGAAACAAAATGAAATTCTACAAAAACAGTCTTAGGTATATGTCAAGTTACATTTGAAATTCCCCACGTAGTCTTACAGCCTTCTCCTCGATCCATCGTTCATATTACCCATCCAAGTACGCCCCAAGTTCACTCGTACAATTCACTCATTCATTCCGTCATCAGTCAGTCTGCTCGTACGTTCCGTTCCTACATTAATAAGGATGAATCTATAACTGTCAAAAGTTCATTCTTAGAAAAGTTAGAAATCGGCACCTATTAGCTGCGTAGTAAGTAGCTGTAAGACGGCAATAACAAACAGGCCTACCGCCGGTTCGAATTTCGCAAACTTCTAGAATCCATCTCTGTCACATCAATGCCTTCGTTGGAGTGACTGAGACAAACTGCTTACTAAGAAACTTACGAATTTTTAAATTCAAAGTAGTAGGCTAGAGTAGAGCTATTTCGCGCTTCGTCGCGCCTCGCTGGACGGAAAATCCATTCGATTTAATATCTTTGTACAAAAGCATTCCTTTTATTTATTTTAATCGCCACCGATATGAATGCTTTTAGAGTAGACGTGACCACGCTATGGAAACCAATTCAGCGGTTCGAGGGACCGTCATTTTCCATCAGTCCCAAGAAACAGAGTTCAAATTCGCGTGGCATCAGTCAACTGACAGCTTAGTAGGACTGAATGCTTAGCTAAGATGCCAATCGCTAGCGCTTACGCTTAGCGTATCGTAGTTTTCCCACTTTGTCACTCTTTCCTATTAGTGCGACAAAGACAGTTAGCTGCCTTTCGCTTACGATTGACGATTAAGCGCTAGCGATTGGCACTTGGCCGTGTGGTGACGGCAGAAAGAATACATTTGTCACCACCCCAACTCTTCCCGCGGGTGTCGTAAGAGCCGACTAAGGGATTAAAGTGTCACTGACCATCCTTTGGTACAAGATTGATGACGGGCAGCAGCGTCATCATAGTGGACACATCACTGCGATCGCCAATCCGTTTGCCCAGCGTGACGATTATGGGCATTTACCTCCTAATGTGTCTATACGCATAGTATAGTTAACAGGAGAGGCCTACGTCCAGCAGTGGACTAAGATAGGCTGATGAAGTGATTGGCAACTTGGCTAAGCACCATGATAGACTAAACTGCAGGCCTAGCCAAGATGTCATTCTGCAATCGTATACGACAAGCGATAAGTCACGTGACTATAGTAATGTATGAAAATATTCACGTGACTTTTCGTACGAATCTGTCATTCCCATTTTATTACTTATACCGGCCTGCTACCGTTAGAATTGGCCATGTAAAGTTTTCGGAAGGTATGAATCTTATATTTTTCCTTGATAGCTGTCGTCGTTAAGGTGCGGTTAAATTAAAAGAGCATTCGCTTTTCTAACCTCCCACTCTACGAAATACGAACGGTACACAAAACGTGATTGATTGATTTCTTAGAACGGGCGCTAGAACAGCGAATGCTCTTTTAGTTTAACCGCACCTTTAAGGTGTAACCGATCTTTTAAGATATGTAGGAATAATTTTGACCGACAAAATGTAATGATTTTGTTTTGAGTGTTTTCTTGACATGTTCTCATCACCAGGGGGTATTGCTAGTTAAATATGTGGGTACAGTCGACGGTAAAGATATCAATGCGATCAAAGTGGCAAAAACATATCCTACACCAGACTATTTTCTGCAAATCGACGACAATTTTTTTTTTTATGCTATAGGTGGCAAACGAACAGACGAATCGCCTGATGGAAAGCGATTAACGTCGCCCATGGACACCCGCAACACCAGAGGCGTCGCAAATGCGTTGCCGGCCTTTAAGGTGGGAGGGAGCACGCTCTTTTCTTGAAGGTTTGAAGGTCGTATCGGTCCGGACCGCTTGTGACATTGTGATAGTTAAAATGGTAACCAATAACATTCACGGAGTGTAGGTACTTAGCACATATTGCCGTGTGGTGACGGCAGTAAGAATACATTTGTCACCACCCCAACTCCTCCTGCGGGTGTCGTAAGAGTCGACTAAGGGATTGAAGTGTCACTGACCATCTACAAGATTGATGATGGGCAGCAGCGTCATCATAGTGGACACATTACTGCGATCGCCAATCCGCTTGCCCAGCGTGGCGATTATGGGCATTTACCTCCTAATGCGTCTATACGCATAGTTAATAGGAGAGGCCTACCTCCAGCAGTGGACTAACATAGGCTGATGATGATGACTTAGCACATCTCTGACGCATGCGTTGCGCTGTTCTTCAGTAGAGACCAAAAAAATTGTAAACAAACCTAAAAACTTGCATTATTTAATAATCACACACTTAGAACACAATCTTGGTTTTATTCATAACTTAAAACGTTACCTACTCCTTGTTGAGTTCCTCAAAAATAAAATATACACATTTATTAGTATTAACGTAAAAATACATCTGCCAACGTGTTTCACGTTATGTGTCAAATATGGAAAGTCCGCCATATTTGTTTACACTTTTTGTGTTTTCTACTGTCGAAGAGTAGAGATATTACATCATCATCATCATCATCAGCCTATCTCAGTCCAATGCTGGACGTAGGCCTCTCCTACTAACTATGCGTATAGACGCATTAGGAGGTAAATGCCCATAATCACCACGCTGGGCAAGCGGATAGGTGATCGCAGTAATATGTCCACTATGATGACGCTGCTGCCCATCATCAATCAAATCAATCAAATCAGTGACACTAATTCAATCCCTTAGTTCGACTCTTACGACTCCCGCGGGAAGAGTTGGGGTGGTGACAAATGTATTCTTACTGCCGTCACCACACGGCTAGAGATATGATTAGTGAATATACGCGTCCATTTAGTATAGGTTGTGGCGGAAAGGCTGGAAGCACACAGGTATTTTAATGACGCAGATGGCAGATAAGTGGCATCGCCTAACTCCAGACTTGGATTTACTTTCTAATCTCACGTCTATATCTAGATATATCTGACATGCTGCCTGCCTTGCGTTTATAAGATTCTTGATGCAGAAAATTATTTCTGTTTTAAACTGAAAATGTTTAATATTTTGATTTGTGTTTTTATCTTTACCCCAAGTAGTCACACTACTACTTAATATTTATACAGCGTGGGTATTTGATACGGGCGAATAATTAATCCAGCTATAATATCTGATCCTACGAGTCGTATAAGATAACCATTTCGTTAAATTTTGTTGTTGATTAGGTGTAATGATTTTTCTAAAGTGCAACCCAGCAGCAATGTATGCCGGCCAACTGACATGAGACTCGTATGACGTTTAGATACTTATGTCTACTTTAAGTAATGTGGCTACCAGTGGATGCAATACATTACGGGCTCAATTATTTTGTATGAAAAAAAAAATAGCTTAATTTCTAAAATAAATTTATGTAAATAGGTTCCCTAGGTCCGATAGTAATCGCCACTAAAATATTCGCCCGTATCAAATACACACGCTGTAATCTATTTCACTTTATTAATCGAAAACAAAAGCTACTTAAGAATAATACTGACTTACAATTTAAATAAAATTAAACCTAGAAAAATCCTTAAAAGAAACTGTCGATCTTAACCGCCTTGATTGGTTCCCTACGCAAAGGTGTCCATCACGCTCGCAGCGTTTCCGCGCTGAATCCCGATGAACAATTGGACAGCCTATTTGCGTGTATAATCTATTTTAACCTTTTTGTAGAGGCTCCAATGCCTAGTCTGACACAGCCCCAATTGCAATCATAATGAATGACATAGATTCCCACCTACCAAATTTTGATGACAATTATTTCCCTGCGGTATCACTAAATTGTCCATGATTTAATAATAATAAAAATATGGTCCAAACTTCAATTAGTTTATATTATTCACAATTTCTATTTCCGGCGACTTTATATCCGTCATAGGCACTGTATGATTCAATACAGAGAAAGCACTTGCTTGAATAGGCATAGAGCATAAATTATACCGCAGAAGGCACGGTAATAATTACCTATCATCTAGCCTTACAAGGAATGCTGGTGGAGAACTTGGCATCTAGGATATGTTAGAAATTGAAGGGATATTAAAATAAATAAATATCTTGGGACATCTTGCACAAATCGACCTAGTCCCACGGTTAGCTCAATTAAGACTTGTGATGTGGGTACCAGGCGACGATATATATAATAGATAGTTAAATACATACACAGCCATGACCAAGGAACAAATATTTGTGATAAATACACAAATATTGCCTTCACCGGAATTCGAACCCGGAACCTGCTTCGTAGGCAGGGTCACTACCAACTAGGCTACGGAGGCTAACAAAAAAAAGTTTCAAGTAGGATATAAATACAGCTAGTAAAGTTCCCCTTGCTAATAAAGTGTCCCTTGTTGATAATCATTGATATTGTGAGTTTTTATAAAGTTCGTTCATCGTGATCATCAGGATGGCGGGTGTAAATAAATAAAAATATAAATAATAAAAAAAAAGGAAAAAATGGCGGGTGTACATCAACGAATGGAGCTATGTGTGCTATTCATCAGGAATTAATGCAATTTGCCAAATATGCGCCAAAATTCAAGAAATGTGCTCGTTGAATTCCAGAGATATTCAAAAAAAATATGACGGCTACATTTTCAGTTCTAGCTAATCGAAGCCTACTCGAAGGTGAAAGTACCGCCTAAGGTAATACAATACAGTAGGGCTTGAAATTCCGGAATTTTTTGTATGAACCTTGACGAAATTCTGATATTGCCCATACAAAAAATTCTGGAATTGCAAGCCCTAAATTGCAGAATGGCATTTTGGCTCGGTGACCATGATCTCTTAAATTCGATTCAGTTTAGCTTCAGCTAGTGAGTTTTTGACAGTTATTATGTGGAACTAATACATCATACTAATAATAATATAAGGGCCTCGGCAAAGAGTACGATTTTGTACCGTTTGGCGTAGAAACTTTAGGTTCTTGGAGCCCCAGCGCACGCAAATTGTTTGCTGAGATCGCGAAACGTCTGATTGATGTAACTAAAGACCGAAGAGCTGGCGACTTCCTCGCACAACGCATCAGTATTGCGATACAGCGAGGAAATGCCGCCAGCATCCTCGGTACAATGCCACAAGGGCCAATCTTAGATATAGGTTAGGTTAAGTACTCGTAGATTAGTTAGATTTAATATATGTACATAAATTGTAGTTTTGAAAATACATCGCGATTCGGATTATATCCTAAAATGAATCGCATTAGTAAATCGCAGTAGCCCCTCTGTAATTTGTTTTTCTGTGGCGTTGCAGCATGGATGATTATAAAAAAAAACGCAGTAGTAGCGGGATTCAAAATTCGAAGAGTTTATTTGCTTGTAAACGTTTAACATTCGAAAAAGACAATCTTAAAACTATTTTAGGTATATTACACAATCTCACCTAACCAATAAATATAATATGGAAAAGAAAACATTAATCTAATATCACTATAATAATATACTGTACAAAACTGATTCCAATCAAAAAACATTACAAAAATATTTGGTACAAAAATGTCACGAAACAATAAAAAATAACACAAATAGGTATATTGCAATGTGTAGAAGTAGTGCATAAGATAACGATGAAATCATGCTAATTTCAATCCAAATTTTAATGCAATTACAACATCAATGAAATACTTTTTATCGACAGAATATTCTCGAAAACTCCTACTTTTTGCATACAATCAAAGAATTATAAATTGCTTTGCAGAGATAAAACTTTAGATTGCTTTCAAAAGTCACCAAAAATATATTATACTTAAGTAGCAGAAAGTTTTTTTCTTACAAGATTTGCTCATTTATGTCTAAGAGACACTGGACAAAATACCTAGTTCTATGTTATAAAAGTGGATTCTACGAGTAATAATCTCGTAAATATTATTAAGTCTGCTTGAAATAAGCATGCTTCCAGCATTTCCTATGAAACACTCGCGTGACTCTAAACGTTTGTGTATATTGGAATATACATTGCATTAAAATGGCAAACAATATGCACTGTACAGTGTAAGACCCATTCAACTTTAATTGTCTGATTTAGTAAACAACTTACTAACCTAAAAGGGCACGATTCCTGTCGTAAACCGCTATTTTATTTATTAGAAATAAAGCAATCCCATGAGAAAAAATTGTTTTTGACTAAAATACGAACTCGGGAGATGATCGGGAGAGAGTGAGATATCGACAGCTAGAAATTACATTTGTAGTGGTGTTACTGAAAGGAACACTCTTAAGGTAGATCTTATATCTTTGCAATTAGGTTTACTATTAGTCAAATGATGACAGCACTCGAGTCGAAAAAACATCAATCGCCTAACTATAGTCCAAACGCTCCCAACAAATGGTCCAAAACTTAATCGAATATATTCTATAAGGTGAATTTGTTATATTAATCGTGCTATTCATAGGCAAATCTCCTCATTAATAATAAAAAAAATTGGACAAAGGCAAAGAGAATATTGGGCCTGATGCTTATTTAGTAGCTGAAATATTGGACCGTTACAGTACTGGGACCATATTTGGGTCGTTTTACGGAGTAAAAAAATATGAAATATTTAGATCAAAAAGTTTGAAAGTTGTTTACTAAATTGGTCAACCAAAGATAAATTGGCTCTAAACATCTTAGTGATTTTGCACAGTGAAATAATATGTAACTAGCTCCACTTATTTTAGTTCAAAATGACACCGAATGTGCGTATTTTACTTTCTAACGTAAAATAGACTCCGTATCATCCTTTCCTAAATCTAATCTGCCGGGCTAAGTAAAAAAGACGCATCTCTTATAGTAGTTCTATGGGAGATGCGTCCTTTTTAGTTAGCACGGCAGTAATGAACTCGTAAGGTCCATTTCAAATACGAAGGCCCGATTCCACTTAACAAAGTCATTAGGCGTCAGCCATAGGATCAGTGATAACAAAAGAAACCTGGCCAGGCCCTTTTGTGGCGAGATATTTTATGCATACATCGGTGTACCACACGTGCCAATTTGTAGTGGACCAATTAAATGACAAAAGTTACGAGTGGCATCGGGCCTTCGTATTTGAAATGGACTATACAGTTTTAGATTATTGCACGTAATAACAAGTATTTGAAAAGGCAATGCAACTTGTAACATATTTAAAACGCGAAAGCTAGTTGAGCTTACATTTAGAATTAAATCAATTCTCGTTCACCATTCATTCCGTTCATTCTAGAAAGGTAGATTGGTATGACATCATAATCAATAATTTAAAGCTAACATTGTCATGCTTGAGTATTGTTTGAATCTTAATTTATAATATTGTATGTACAACTAATTTAATACAATAAAACTGTATTAAAACTACGCCTATGTATAAGTAGATATAATAAATCGTCGCTATAACTAATTACTCAACCACGGATTTACACCAATCAATTCATGGATAATTGGACATCTTTCCTTTCTTTCACTGTCTTTAACCCTTAATTTGGCAATGTAACTATGTCACAATGAATATGGTCTTCGACCCACTTATTGTATTTTTTTAAGACAGAATTTTCTGCTCCATTCAATGGCGAGGAGGCTAAAACGTACGATTTTTTTGAAAATTGCCAAATTAAGGGATAAGGGTAATTTTTCCATCAAGTATTTCAAATACGAAGTTGAGTAGGTAGCGAAATGTAGCAAATAATTTTGTCTCGTGATTTGGCTCAGTGACAGTATAAGCGTTAAGGCGCATTTAGACCACACAAGCATTCGCTCATTCTATCCCCACTACAGGTAATTTCATTAAATCTGGCACGAATGGAATGAATGAAATGAATGACATCTATCATTGTGTGTATGCGGTCGTCATATACCAACCTGTATCTACTGCCATTAAGACATCCACACATAGATACTTTCTGTCACTTACTCGATCCAGCTTTCGTGAATTTACCCGTACGCAATTCGTTCGTTACACAAAACGTGATTCGTTGATTTCGTAGAGTGGGGGATAGAATGAGCGAATGCTCGTTTGGTCTAAAGCCACATTTATGCGACTCAATATTCGTGAAGCATACAGATCAGGATCACAATATTTTACAAATTTGTAAAAAAACAAATACCAAAACCCTAAATCTAACTTCTGGAGCTCCATTTCAAAATGTATAGAAGAGAAATATAGTCAGAGCTGCTATTGCTAATATTTAGATAAATATATCTAAAAGTTTATTAGAATAGATTACAAGTTAAGGTATACTCCATAGATTAAAATGTTTCATAAATAACCTCTTTTGTTCTGCTACCTTATTAGTTACCATATCTTGATATTATTCTAACACAATCGAGAGATTGTCAAAATGAAACATCGACATAATCATTATCCTCGTCTTATAAATTGCTTTCGTAAAATCAGGTAACCAAGAGACACAGGACCTATCTAGGCAATTTTATTTTGATGTTGTTATTTCCTTCGCCATAGATTATTTTTTATTAGGACGGGCCTACACTTGTAAGTTTTACGTAAGTAGTAGAGACGGAGCTATACTAAATAATGAGGTAGTGATATTCACCTTTCATTCCTTAGTACAACTCCGTCTTTACTGCTTACGTAAAAACTTATAGGTATAAGCCAAGCCTTATTCGTTTGTTTTGATAGGTATTAAATGCACGATATAAAAACAAGTATGCGACGTTTTGAATTATGGTTTGCATTATTATTTATAACTTACCTGTTAGATACGGCACATTATTAATTTTCAAAGTGTATTTATCTATTAAGGTGAATTTAGACCAAACAAGCGAAAGCTCCTTCTATCCCCCACTTTACAAAATTCGTTCGTTACACAAAACGTGATTCGTCGAAATACGCTGAGTAGGGGGATAGAATGAGCGTTCGTTCGTTTGGTTTAAATCCATCTTTACTTTAAGATTTATCGATTACAGTTATGTCGATGTTTAATTTTGTCAATCCCTATCGTTCCTGCTAGTAAAATATCTAGGTACCCTTATTACACAATCATGTCACGGTTTACTTCAGCAACCATGTACGCCAAAAAAGCTATTTGCGTAAACAATAATTTATTTAGCTAGCTGAATCTCTTGAATAAATAATGTTCTTACTGGACGTAATCTATCACTAAACTTTAATTATTTTACATTGGTGTAGGAATGCAAGTCAATTCTACGGTTTCGTCAAGTCTAAAAAATAATTTCCACTGGACTGTATACAATTATAAGCTCCAAAAATTACTTACTCCATTAAAAGGTAATATAAAACTTTGGTGTTACTTTTGCCTAACTAGTGGGTCCTCGGTACATAAGTATCCCTATGGTTTATAAATTTATCCAAAATACTGACACTACTTTATCGCAAAAATATCGCTAGAAAATGTATAAATCTGATCAGACTATGCTTTATATGGGGCTTGTAGTAATAAAACTACTTTAATATAAAGTTTAAAAAATCAGTTTCGAATTAATTTTCTACGTTTTATAACCCCTATCGGCAGATTTTAGGTTGCTCCCTCATGAGACTCTAAAGGTTGTTGATTCTACAGTGACGTTTTAGATATATGTATAAGAATAAAAGCCATAGAAAGTTGTCTGTAACCTATTGGAAGACTAGTTATATTTCGATAATGATTTTTGCAAAATACCTACTCCATTGTATTATTTTGTTACAAGCAGAATCTACACTTATGACGTTTGAATATATCGAAATATTCTGACAATCTTTATGAACATTTATAAACTGTGAGATACTATGCCCTCGCAGTAAAATACATGGATTATATGAATGATTTATTGTTGAGATAAGATAATAGTAATTTTAGACTTCGAGCAATTAATCACCGACCTATATTTCAACATGAATCTGTTAATATGATATTTAAAGCGTCTAATAAAGCTACAAATAAATAACACATTAAAATATTTAAATACAATAACTTAACATTAAAGCAGTCAACTTCAAACTAACACAGGTAGTAAACTTTTATGTACACCGGAAAAAAGCAATATTGCAATTGGATGAATTTGGTTGTCATTATATTATTATATTACTGCAGTCCGAACAGCAAACAACTGGCTCTTAATCCGGTATCCACTGGATCTATGGCACAATCTATTTCAACTACGTCACTTTTCTAACTAGCATATATACTTCGAAAAGTGCGATAGTTCATTGCGTGAGCGAGGCACACTTAATACCACGCCCGTTGCTACATGTAAGCTGGTTTCATCTTGTAAGCCCGCTTCCAAATTTCGCATAAACAAACCGTGGAATGGAATCTGTAGAATATCGCCAGTGGCATAGAAACATGTGTGATAATCGTCCACGCCCACAACCCGTAGAAATGCAGTTGCACTGGATGGGATTCCGCCCTGGACTTTTCAAGAGTATTTATCGCCCACATGGCCAAATTAGTCACAAGAAGGAATGTAACGATCTCCCTTCCTGGTTTTTTCCGCAACTGATCCGGCGTTTTAGCAGACCGGCGACTCGCATCTAAGATGAACATCGTCTGACATGTCGTTTGCACGAGGGATGACAGCGCTGTAATCAAAATGAGAATAGTGTTCTTCTCTATTGTGAAATGACCACCGATGATTGTGAATGTTCCATAAATGAACATGCCAGTCTGTGCTCCGACAAGCAGGATATTGTCCAGCTCCAGATTTC